>JAOBYG010031671.1:0-12390 GCA_025403545.1 Epizoanthus stellaris | reverse complement strand
CCTTTTAGCAATGCTGGGCCGTGGCCCGGTCCGCCTTTTAGCAATGCTGGGCCGCCTTTTAGCAATGCTGGGCCGCCTTTTAGCAATGCTGGGCCGCGGCCCAGACCACCTTTTAGCAATGCTGGGCCGCGGCCCGGACCGCCTTTTAGCAAAACCCAAAAAATCAAATAATTAAAAAAATATAATCAATCTCAGTATTTTATCATAAAATGTTGTACTGTTTAGAAGAACACCTCCCTGTACCCTGACCCTGAGGTAAAAGGAAGTAAAGACTTCATCTCTCTTTGCTAAGATATCTTCCGGTTCTTTACAGAATTGTCAATGTTAGTGTAGAATTTCATCTTGGCAACAGCTTCTTTGGCCATATCAAGATCACCTGCCACAGAAGAAAAAGGAAATACGGTTTTGAGCTAATAAATAATATAAGAAAGAAAGAAATACTATATCATACGTGCTATTGGAAAGACTTGCTTTTGAACCGGGCTGAACCCAGGACCTTCTGGCTGGAAGTCAGAGTCTGAGATCTAACTGACTGAGCCAACCAGGCTCACACATACAGCTTAATGTTTATTGTCATGTGACACTGAGAAGGTTGTACCGGTACATCAAATCATTTAAAAGCATGGACCCCAGGGAGGGAGGAGCTAGGAGGGGCTTAGCCTCCCCCTCCCCCACCCCCACGTTTTTGCTCACATTTTAAAGAAATATATGGCAAGAGCCTGCAAACTCTGTGGCCTTTTTCGTAGTTCAGCCCCCCGAGTAGATACAAAAAGGTTGCCCAATCATTTTTGAAATGTCAACTTCAGTCCATACAATGTACCGTAGCCGTTCATATTTTCAACATTATGTAAGTACAAGACTCCCAGAAGACTCTAGAGAGATCAGCACTTATTTAAAAAACGGAAGGGTAAAAAGGCTACATAAAATATATACAATCATGCAACTTTCATCGGCCAGTCAGATGTGAGAAATCCCTAACAGGTTCAAATTCAGTCATGTAGCTCTCTGATAGTTAAAAAATCTAAAATATGTGCATCAGTACTTCTCCCATGCAGAACCAAACCAACATTCAGGGTAACGATAATTATGTGGTAGAAAATGTCCTAATATTTTCCAATGTAAGAAAGTACAGCACGCTTCGTGCCTTACATGTACCTCTATCAAAGGCTTCAGCTGCCTCCTTTGTGCATGACTTCAATCTGTCTGTTGTTGGAAATAAACAGAATACTCAATAAAATTTAAAATAGTTTACCATGGTTTGTATGTGTTATTATTTACAGTATACTGCCTGTTGCATCATCTCAGTGTCAAAATTGTCGTGAATCTGACAAGGTGCTAGCTAAAGAAACCCACAACAAAGTTTGCCCACAAGATAATAATAAAACCATGCTAAATAAGAGGACATACCCTGGTAAACTGTTCTAAATTTGGTTTCACAACAAGGTACATGTACTGAAACAACCAAGCAGACCAGTATGTATGTATGTCTGTATATGTGTGTGTGCGTGTGTGTGTGTGCGTGCATGCACACACGTATGTATGTATGTATGTATGTATATGTATGTATGTATGTATATGTATGTATGTATGTATGTATGTAATAACAATAAATATTTAAGCATTACAATGCTTTACATAATAAAATAAAACTCTAAAATCATTGGTACTATGCTAAAAATATCTATTAAAATTCTAGTAATTAATAAAAATGTTTTCTAAAAAGATGGGTCTTCAGGGAAGATTTAAAACTGGCAACTGAGTCTGACTTTCGAATAGATAGAGGTAAAGAGTTCCAGTGTTTAGGAGAAGCAACTGCGAAGAATCTGTCCTCGTAGGTCTTGGTGTTAGATTTTGGAACCAGAAGTAACTGTTGATTTGTAGATCTTAGTCGGCGAGAAGGCTTGGATAGGGTTATAAGTTCAGAAATGTATTCTGGTGCCTGGTTGTGGAGAGCCAACATGTTGCAAACAGTACGTGAACCAATCGGTAATATTAGCATATTGTTTGTAACTGTTTGCGACTGTTTACGACGTGTTGTGTAGTATATGGAAACAACCTTAAGAGACTCCAGTATGGTTTGGAGGGACAGTTGTCCCTCCAGCCATACTGAAGTCTCAGATTTTAACGATTTTTGAAATGTCGCCGCATTGTTAATATCCAACCAACCTTCCCTAAACTTGGTAATCTTGTTAATTTTGATGTAACCTTTCTTGTGGCAGGGTTCATTTCTTAATTAGATTAATTATGCAAACTCAGACCACATCCGTTAAATTTCATTTTGCTAATGAATAATTGGAGAACATACACTGATGAAGCAGTTTCTGCCGTCAACAGCCAATCCACTGGATCAAGAGATGGTCGATATATTGGTTAGTCTAGCTGGTGACAGCCAGGAACGTTTGAGCCAACAAGAACAACAGAGTCAGAGCATTTTGCCAGAATCCGGTAGGTTATTGACAGATATAGCTATTGAGACTGTAGTCGTTTTGTTATATTGGAACAAATTCCAATAAAATTGACATTAGATCGAATCTCTAATACATAAAACTTGCATATAAAGACCTTCCTCTGATAAGAACCTAAGGCTGAAATTTGAAAGTTAGGCTCCCCCTTAATAAGAACCGTTTCCGTCTGATATTTGAAATAGATTCTTCATTAATAAAGGCTACCATCATTTCCAACGAACACATAGACTTTTTGAAATAACAATAACCATAGGCGAGCACATCAATTATGTACACTCTCCGCCACTGAATAACAATTTCAAAAGTCCCAGGGTAGGGGCATTTGATCACTTAGCATTGCTTTGGAATGGGGCATTTGAACAACGTTTTTGTCCCAGGAGTGGAGAATTTGAACAAACAAGGCTCCAAAAGTTTAAGTGCCCGGGGTTGCGTGGGGGGTTGTTGAAGCTTCGATTTGATCGGTACATTATAGCACCAACCCAAACATTGTAGGATTATAGCATTACTTGGTTGCAGGCCGCTTCATGCTTGCTTATCGAGATCTCCCATGTCATTGGCGTCTAGTCGTGGACATTATTTGCAACATATGCGTTCATCTACGCCAGATAAATATCTGCTCTGAAGAATATTATTAGCCATTTGGGGCTGCAATCGTCAATAAATGGACAGTAAGTTAATTTATTTTACTTCCAGTGTCATTTGAACAGCGAACTATTTAGTCGTGACCCAGCGGCACCTGCTTTTCTTCGAAAAGCTGTCAAGTATATGGGCAACAGCATCATTTGTAACAGGATATCTGTACATTAAGGTCAGGGGTTAAGCACACGTTGGAAATGATGGTAGCCTAATTAATTTAATGTGTCTGGGGCTGAAAAGGATAAAGAAAATAGAGAAGCTGTATTGAACTAAAATGATATTTGGTATTAATTAGCATAAACCTGTGCTACATTACAAATTATTGCACTGCTACAATTAGTCACACTATTTTCTTGACAAAAGAATGAAGAACCTTTTTAAGAACCTAACACCCTGATTTTTCATTAGATATCAAACAAATAAGTATCTATACAGGCTGATTTGGAAAAATGTACCAACTTCTACCATAAATGTAGTTGTTCGTACCACAAACAATTACATTATAAGAGATCTATCATCATGTTATCAATGAATAAACAAATAAGAATTTTGTTTTTACAGGAGAAGTTGATAGCGACATAGAAGACAAAGACGAAGTGGCTCAAAGTGATGATGAGCAGTCCCTTATCATGTCTCAGAGAGTCTGGGATGATACGGATCCTGATATTGTGGAGCCCACTTACACGCAGGCTGCTACAGGCAGCAGTACCAATGTTTTGTCTCCTGCAGGGTCACAACAGAGGTAGTGTACATACTTGATAGTGCTTCTAATTAACAAAATAATCCATTTGAAATTTAGTGGAAGTTTCAGTTAATCATCTTGATGTGATAGAGTTCTACATGTATTAGTTTGATGCTGATATTTTTTGCTGAGGCCAAGTAAAGAATACCTGTGGTTCCGCTAACCTGACTGACCCTAGATGTTCTTGCCAACCCGAGAACGTTTTCCCCCCAAATTCAACTGTACACGTGATATTGGTGAGATCGTATTTCTCCTTCACATTTTGAAAATAAAAAACAGATCTGACAGTGCATTAGATCGGAATCAACTTATGAAAGCCAAACTTATTTAGTGCCGTATTATATTTGTGCCATTAGTGCATATCTTTGTTTCCAAATCTAATATAGTTGAAAGAAAAAATATATATAAAATAAAAATTTAGTACCTACTGACCCTTAATATTTTTGACATGTTACCGGAACCACAGTATTTCCTTTATTTAGCCTGATGGGTTTACCTCTTTGTAGGATGACTCAGGCACAGTTTGACCTGGAGGGAATGGACGACTCGTGGACATGCTCCTTTGTAAATGACATTCCTCAGTTTGATGGTGCTGGTGATGACAAACCCGACGAATCAACGAAACAAACTGAGTTGGAGTTCAGCAAGAAAGAAGATCGCTGTGAAGAGTCAGACGCAGAGAGTCACTCATCTACTGCAGAAACTGTAGTGAGCTGTGACGAAGATGTATCTGATGAAGGAAAACAAGTCAT
The DNA here is from genome assembly GCA_025403545.1 of Epizoanthus stellaris. NCBI lineage: Eukaryota > Metazoa > Cnidaria > Anthozoa > Zoantharia > Epizoanthidae > Epizoanthus > Epizoanthus stellaris. The sequence goes on along the minus strand of JAOBYG010031671.1, from coordinate 7,795 downwards.
TGGCGAGCAATCAGTGGACACGATGAGTGACTCTGAAAGATCAAGCTACAGCAGTATTTCACGCCATTATGGCTTGTTTGGTAGTAGAAGCAGTGACATTTTTAAAAGAAATAGTTGTACTATAGAATCTTCGGAATCGAAAGAGTGGGAAAATGATGATGTATGGCCTGGCACAGCAACAACAACAACAACAACAACAGGTAAATTTGTTAAGACTTATTCTGCCAAAACAAGTCCTTACAAATCGACTGGAAGTCCAGCAAAATTATTTCAGGCTTCAAAGAAACCTAAGATGCGCTGGTTCAATCTTACTGGAACAGAAGCTAGGTCAGCTCCACTAGATGCAAGTAATTCCAAAAAAAGTGAAGAAAAGGGTTTGAACAGAACTAAAGCAGACTTTGCCTTGAACCTTAGTGTTTCAAGTGAAGATGAAGATAATCCCTTAGATCGTAGTAAACCAAGAAAATCTTCATATGGGAAATCCAAACGAAATTCTCCATACAAAAAGCCAGCTAGCTCTCAAGAGAATGTTTCTAAGAGAAAAATAAATAAACTTCATTTTACTACAGTTATTCCTAAAGATACAGTCCGACAAAGTAAGAGGCAGAAGGAAACTCTTTCTCAGGAGCATTTCCGTAGGGCTTCACACAGTTCAACTTGCGCAGTGAAAGTTGTTTTGGATGATGCTCGAAATTCAGTCGAACTAGGTGCCACATTTGAGGAAGCTGAACATCGCCTTAACAGCTTGTCACAGCTACGCAAGTCCAAAGAAAGAAATGATAAAGTAGGAAAAGTGAAACTGCTGTGTCAAGAAGTGCACACTTGTACCACTCGGACTTTGAGATCATCTCCAAAGAAGTTGGATGTATCAAATAACCAAAGTAAAGAGGAGGATATTTCAAAGGAAAATATTGCCGGTGTTACTAAGAAGACTTCCTCAAATAATTTCTCACTGTCAAGAAGGGCAAACAGAAAAGAAGATGCAACTGCTATCAAGTCAGACTTTACTAGACCTGCTACTCGAGCTCAAGTGACATCATCAGCTGCAGAAAAGGGGAATCCTTGTGAACGTGAACAAATGACTGCAGTTGTAAACCGTACACTGTTTTACTCTTCCAAAGAAGACTGTTTGTCAGAAATGGTAACACCAGAAATTGCGAGTAAAGCTATTGTACAAAATACAAGAGTGCAGGGTTCCAGAAAAACAATTTCAGAAAAATCAGAATTAATTACAAGAAGTCGATCTAGAAAAACTCCTTCCAAAGAAACAGACTCTCCATCAAAGTTGATTGCTGCAGCTCAGTCACAAAGCGATATTTCTAAGAAACACGTTTCTCCAAGAAACATTCCTACGAAAACAGTTTCTTCGAGAAGCATTATTCCTAAAGAAACCATTTCTCCAAGAAGAGGAAGCCGAGATCGCCATCAATTAAAGAGATATGGTTTTACTCCACTTCAATTTGAGGAGTCACCATCGAAGAGTTCTATTTCAGAAGCTGAAGACACCAGTGAAAGTTATTCTGGCAGTTTATCAATGCAGATTGATAGCTCTGAAAGCAATAATGCCGATATGATAATGGAGGACAAGGGTGTGGAGTCGATTAGCTGGTCACAGGATTCTGAAATTTTGCCAATTCCGTCAACAAGTAATTCACCAAAGCCAGCACCTTCTGAGGAGTTTCAGTCTGAACCTGACCAATCTGGCAGTACTCGAATAAGGAAAAGACACGAAACTAGAGTAGAGTCACCTCAAAAGCCTTTAAGTGTAGAAACACAGAAGAAGAGAAAATTGGCATTGGAAGTTGACGAAGACCAGGAACTTTCGGTTGTTAGATTAAAGAAGAAGAGATTGTCTCTCCAGTTAAGATCATCAACTAGAAAGCGTTCAGCCGATGGAACGAGACAAACTAGAACAGATCAATCCGAGAAATTGTCCTCAAGAGAAGCCAGCCATTATGAAGGGTATGACAGGGCAGTGACAGGACGCACAAGAGAACTGAGAAAGCATCAGGATGCTTTGCAAAGTTCAGAAATGGAATTGGAGAAAGAAACAAAGGGAAGTTCGCCTGAATCTCAAACAAGCATTAGACTTTTGAAATTTGATGGAGGCAAAATACAAACTAGTGAGGTACGCAGTGCAGATTATCAAGAGTTGGAAAATACTGACAAGATTGCAAGTTTTTGTTCACTGGAATTACCCACAGAACCTGTAGGGAGTGACATAAGTGCTACAACTTCGAAGACCATATCGAGCAAAGATGGCCCTACTAAACAACCCAAAGGATTGCAAGTTATTATTACTGATGTCATCGAACCAGAAATAACTATCGAAGATGTTAAAGTATTTCCCACACAAACTACTCAAGATATTGTAATAATTCATGTAAAATCTGCAAGACGTGACATTGATATTTTAGAACCAAGTCCTTCACCAACTGATAGTTCAAAAGAATTGTCATCAATTCTAGACGAACTTATTGAATCTGAAATTATTAGCAAAGACTCTGCTGTAATTGGCACAGAAAATAAGGAGTCTGGAGTTGCTCCCACTGCACATTTCCAGGAATTGCCATCTGCCTTTGAAAATGCAATACCACAAGAAATTAGAAACAAAGAAAATAAGCTGCATTCCACAGACACAACTAAAGAAATTGCGAGTTCTCTGGATATTCCCCAGTCCCAAAGTGAGACGAGTCCTCCACCAAATAACAGTTCTCATGAATTGTCATCAATTCTTGAAGACTTTATTGAATCCGAAATTACCAGTAAAGATAGTAGACTACTATCTGCATTTTTTGCCCAAGAAGGTACACAAAGTCATGAGAATGTCAGCAAACCGGAAAATGCAGATGGCGATACCAGTATTGTTTCAGCAGAAAGTACTGAAGAGTCACAACCAAGCTTACATAATATCAACATAAATGCTGCTGAAAGGGGGAAAGATTATCCATCTTCGGGGAATCCTGCAGACATTCCTTTGAAGATAAACCTTTCTTTAGTGGAGACTTTTAAAAACATTTCTTTAGTACCTGAAGATAGTAGCATAATAGAAGCTAGTAAACAAAATACTGGCCCAGTTTCAATCAAGAGTAATCAGGAAAATGTATCAAGATTCGAGCATAGGGAGGAAAAAAAGAAAATTGATGAAGAACCTGGCATTGGCTCGATAAGTATTCATCAGAAAGAACTGACGCACTCAATTGGTGTTGAGCAAGTGAAAGCAGGTTATCAAGAGAGCATCGTATTTCCTCAGTCATCAGCCGTATATGAATTGAAAATGCGTGATGACAGTAGAGTTGACAAGAAAACCACTGCTGCGATACAGGCATCTCCAGACATTCTTCAGACAGAGATTCTTGAGAGAAAGGTGACATATCCCACCAGCAATTCCAGAGACAAGATAATTGATGCACATGAGAGCAGTGGGTTTTCCGGTTTATTACATCCAGAAAACATGGAAATAAGCAGTGATAACAGAATTATCAAGCAAAATACTCCTCCTACAGAATTGTCACGAGACATGGTTTTCCAACTAGAATGCGAACAAAAAGTGTCTGAACCACAGTTTTTTCATCCAGATGTTGCAACAGTCAACAGTACTATAACGGACCCAAACGAAATCCATGTTACTTCAGAAACTACGGTATCCGATACCATTGAACGAGAGTCAGGCACACCTACAGTTAATCGCTCAGTAGACACAATTATAGAACAAGAGAACTGTGATAAAGTAATATCTGCTCACAAGACGTTTGGATCAAAGGAAGCTCCATCAACTTATAGTGGAGTTTTGGAAGTTCCTGTTTTCGAGCGAAAACAAACTTCAAAGAAAGTTGGTGGTAGCAATACACAGAGTGACTGTTTGCAATCAACTCAATTATCCAGCAAGGCTGTCATGGTAGACACTGCTTCAGCAAAACCTGACAGAACTGATACAATTGACTCAAGCAGCTTATCTGTTCATGAATCGTTGTGTCTGGACGATGCAGGAGAGAGCAGGGCGGAAGGCGTAGCTATTCCTAAAGTAACTACTTCAAAAGACTCTGCTTCGAGAGAAATTGTAACAGGCGATTCAACACACACAACGTGTCCTGGAGACGACTTGAGAACAATATTGCAGACAAGTGCTGATGGCTTTCCAAGCAAACCTACTTGTGTCCCTGATAGTATTCATGCTGAAATTACAACGATCCCTGACAGTCCAGTGGAATCTAATTCTACAGATTCAGAGGATGATGACAACATTTCTTCACTGACTAGAGATTCATCGGTAAACGGAAGCCCTGGTGCTGCTTTCACAGGGCGTACTTCCACTCCGAGATGTGAAGGTGATCCTTTGCCTTCAGAAGACACAGAACAGTCAATGGAAACAAATTCATCGAGGTCTACTGAATACGATTTTGTAATTTCAAAGCATAAAAATGTTACATCTCTTAAGGAAACCAGGGATGAGGATGATGCCTCTTTTCCTGAAGAAAAAGAATCTGATCTCCTGGCAAATGCATTATTTAACATGTCCTTCATGTCACCCATTACCCCAGACGAAACACGAGAATCCCCTCCCATGCCCTCGTCACCACAGATACCTCAAGAATCCCAAGAGATCGAAATGCTGAATGTAGTACCAGTACAACACAAAACAGATGGAAATGAGAGCAGTACAGTGAACTCTAGGTTATCGAAACAGTATTCTGAGATTTCGTTGGACCATTCAGTGCAAAGTACCTGTTGTGCAGGCACTGACACTCCAGAGTGTCATATGTCTGATACATTTGGCATAGTAGTTCCTACACAGAAGAAAACACAAGTAGTTGTTGAGAGCCTCACCCAAGTCGATACCCTCCAATTGAAAAATGCTAATAAAGTTACAGATAAAGTCAAAACTGACGTTAGTATAAAAAAGCCTACTGATGAGGACACTGATAACTCCTTGACAGAACTGAGACCGGCTGAGCGAGGGCATACTAGTGATTGCTCATCTACCTTGGGCCAGAAGTCATTTGACTTGTCCTTGCCCTTAACTTCAGATAATGACTCTTCCACTGGTTCGGATAGCCCCTTCCACAGCGAACAGATATCTCAGAAAGGGAACATGGAGTTTATTAGTGCTGGAATTGACGGCCAGCAAATGACACTGTTGTGTGAAGGAAAACTAGCGATAAGTAGTACAGAGACTTCACAAGTGGATGCAACAACGATACGTTCACAACCCATTTGTTATAATGTAAGAGATGACAGCAAACCAGGACTATCTGACAGATTATTAGAAACAGTAAAAGATCTGTCATCAGTTGCATCTGTTTGCAATGAAGACGAGGAAGAATTTGTAGACCACGGAAACACTTCCAATGCTGAATCAATTCCTGATGATGTAACTTCCAGCAGCCTCTTTGAGAACCTCACTTCATCTCCTCACCGCATTGTTGACTCTTGGGATGGCGCTAGTGTACCTTCTGAAGATGTGCACATGGTTAGCTCAAACTCGGCGTCTGAGAAATCGAAGCTTTGCACATACTCGCATGCAGATGGTGAACACGATATACCAATGCCATCAGGTCATTTTACAGAGCAACAACAATCTGGCAGTACTCAAGATAATATTGTCACCATAAAGCCCCTGAATCCACCACCTTCAAGGGACGAAATTATGCGCAGCCTGAAGTATTATGGGCTTCCTCAACAAAGACATCAAGAGCCATACTGCAGTAACCCGGATGACATCCCTGAGTACGTTAGGTGGGTAATGACTTGTTAGTGATTTGCTTTGTTAGAAAGCCTGTTGTACGCGTTTCAGTTTAATTCAATTTCATGATACTAGTCGTATTGCTTATACAGCTTTAGTAATGTAACTTGCTATCAACAACAAGATAAACAGATAAACGTGTGAGTGTGGTTGGCTCAGTCAGTAAGTTCTCTGACTGCCAACCTGAAGGTCCCGGCTTCAATCCCCGGCCTTGCTGAGGGTTGCATTATTTGTATGACCTTCTTTTGCCACACCTTCGGCGGACAGGGACGTTAAGCTGTTGGTTTAGTTTCCTGAAATGCTATCAAAGGGGACTTAAGAGAACTCACACACTTGTCGAGGAGAGTAGGGGATTGCACTGGTGTTTGGAGCTGTGGTCTGTGGTCACACGTGGACTGTGTGTAGTGGCTGCCTGCATCACCTTCAGATGCTTTCAGTTCGACCTTGTGACCTGTGCTGCTTCTGTATATGTAGCAGCCATTAGGTAGACTACTGTACTTTACTTTACTTTAACATAAATTGTTGGGGATGGCGTTGGTGATGTTGTTGTTGACATTTCCAGCTAGAAGAATATTAGCATCAGTCTACGTGAAATTCGTTTGTTATTCGATTTATACGCGCGAGTTTAAGGCGGATTAACTTGAACTCCATTATGTACGGTTTGATCATTGGCATTTGTTTTGGTCACTATTTCTTCAAACTACTTATGATACATTTCCAACTCTGTTACAACTACCAATCACCCAATCTTGGAAGTTCCATTTATTCGTAGGACAATAAATTGCCAACGGTCAATGCAAATATCAGTAGTAATTAAAAAATACTACACTTTTTGTTCACTTTAAAGACTCATTGTCAACTATGTTTTCGAGTGCCGCTAAATTCCCCTTGTGAGCGAGGAAAGTTTGTTGTAGTCAATAAGTAATCAACATTTCAACGGGGTAAAGGTATAAGCTAGATACGTCCCACTTTCAAGAATGCAAGTAAATTACATTAATTTTGTAACTTCAGTACTCTATAAGTAGCATGTTACGGTCACTGACCACGAATCAAAACAAAAACAAAGGCGCGCAAAGCATCATAGTTGATAATGGGTCTTTAAGGTAGTACAGTTAAAATCTTTTTTTATGTATTGCTTCCCAGTTTATACATTTTATAAAGTCCAAGTTTAATTTGTATGTTTGGAAATAATAGGGATCCTAAACAAGAAACTGTGAGGCTTATGAGAATGTAGGCTTCCTCTTTGGCATACGTGCACACAATTCCAGTAATACAGTAAGTGACTATTAGTGATCAGTGTTCTGCAATAATGAAACAGATGTAATGACAGAAAGATCTCAGTTATACTGATCTCCATTAGAGAAATTCCACTGTAATTGAAATTCAGACTGTTACCCTCATGAATTAGCTCGCGATTCACGAGATAAAAAGCATAGCACGATTTATTTTTTATACTCTCAGCAACAGATCTAAACTAAGTTCCTTCTACTTTAACCAAGCCGTTAACTGTTTTCTTTTCTAGGAATATCAAATTAAAGTGTTTAGTAGTTAGCGACACAACTGTTAAACGTATGAAAGGCTGTTACTTATGCTACATTGCTTGTGAACATTTTTACATTAGGTCATGTTTATAGCAATAACAATTTGAAATGAGCAAACGTTTTCTTCCTATCACCAGACCAAATAAACAAATCAAAATGTCTATCCATGTGTTCACAAATGTTCCTTCTCAAAAAATATTTTATGACATTTCCATACTTTGTGGCAACCCTGTAAGTATTGGAATTCCTTTTAGTTTTACTTCATTTCTTAGAAACGATTGGCCTATCATTGTGGGACATAGTGTGGCAGGAAATAAATACCTCTTATTAGCCGAGTGCGAGGTCCGTACGGTAAGTTATGGACCGAGTTTTTTTCCTTCATTTTATGGCTCAAGCGCAACGCGCGCGGGCCATGAAAAAGGGAAGGAAAAACAAGGATCCATAACTTACCGTACGGACCGAGCAAACGAGGCTAATAAGATGTTTATTATATGGCTTTTTGATCATTTGG
>JAOBYG010031560.1:0-12391 GCA_025403545.1 Epizoanthus stellaris | reverse complement strand
GTCGGGAGAGTTGCATGTCCTGCAGGTCTTCTCTTGACCGTCGTAAAGCATACGTATAGACTCAGATCCTATCTTAACGTAGGATGGAATATTGTTGGATAATTGCATCCGGACAGTACGAGTTGAGCTCCGTTCTGGATTCTCATGTTTCTGTGGAAACATCCGGATTTTCATAGACTTTGCCGAACCTTACCAGACTTGCGATAATTGCTGCGTCTGGTAATTCCGGAATTCCGTCAAAAACTGCAACATAGATAAAGGGCTGCATATCGTCATAACGCGGAGTGGGTCTTTGAGTCCTTTGACTCGCAGCTTCGCAGTCATCGAAGGTGACGACGATACTGCTCTGTGCCGTCTTAAATTGAACGGCCTCTACGTGCTCGGATACGGACCCTTCCTATTCCTCAGACCACACTGATTCAAGGCCTTGCATGAGTTGATCTACTTGGGGTGTTTGTCCAGAAAAGGCCAGGCAAACCGAGCGAGTCTTCTGTAATCTAACTTGGTGTTCTCGGCCGTCCTCGGGAGGCCCCCAAACTTCTTCGAAAGCGTCATTATCGATCTTGAAAAAGCTGTTGATGTACCGCTGAGCTGGTCTTGTTGCCATCCTGGATCGCCTCTATAATAGGGCAGCAGGCTCAGGGAAAAACCAAGCTTGAAAGAAAATAGACACAAAGAAAGGCTAATTAGCGTTTTTGTAAAAGGGGGGATGAGTCAGTTTAATAACATGTTCATATTGCATTTTCATTCTACATTTACATTGTTTTCAGAGTTCATTTCAGTGTCATTTATCTATCAGTATACATATTTTACATCAGATGTACTTGTACAATGGTTGCCCTCGGGTTGGTTACCCTCGGGATTCATATGTATCCACCATGTGTCGATCGATTATTCATCTTAATTAACATTCTTCCGCCATGTGTCAGGCGATTTACGGTTCGTATACTTTATCAGTGTTCGAGTGCGTTGATCGTATGCGTGTCACTGTATCGCGTGTGTGGTTGAGTGCGTTGAATATGTGTGCGAGTCACTGTACCGAGCAGGTGTTCGAGTGCATCTGTTTACGTGTGCGTCCTGTGTGACTTATCATTCTCTGAAGATAAGATCTGTGATTGCTGCCACCAGAGTCCCGCCAAGGAGCTCATAACCCTGTGCCGATAGATGGAGTCGGTCAGTGTGGTATAAATGATCCACAAGGGAGCCATTGGGTGTAGTCCAAGACTCCCCTGGGTCCAAAAACGCCACATTGTTGGAGTCACACTGCATTGATAGAAAAGCGTTGATTTGCTTAATTGTATGCCTACGGGGTGACATTTTCCCGTCTCGGAGAAGGACGCCAAGGATCGCTACTTTTGTGTCAGGATTACTGCTGACGATGCACGAAGCCGCAGACATTAAGGTGGTTGCAATGTCCAAGGGGGTAGAGTAGTCAATATTGTTGGTGCCGCAGTGGATGATTGCGCACGCTGGGTCGTTGGTGGATTCTTCGATCCTCCAAAGTAGGTTTTCTACCTTGTCCCCTCCAATGCTGAAGTTAACAGCATCAAGGGGGGCTAGAAGGTTGTCCCAAATCTGCGGAAACCTGTTGAAATTTTTGAATATGGAGTCGCCCCATAGTGTCACGTTTGGACGAGGAGATGGCAGGCAGTGTTCCTCATGTGAAAGCCACCAGGTTCTTGAAGCTCTCGGGCAAGGCGGTAGGACAGATCCCCACCAGATCTTACCTTCAAGAGAAATTACAGGCTGTCTTTAATAAGCCGAACAATGGTCGCGAGCGGCAAGGTCGAGTTGTGCATTGTCATTTTGTTTCTGCTAAACCAGATATGATACAGAATACTTGCTATAAGCCTGATAGCAGATTGTCGGTCGTCTTTCGAAACTTTCGAGAATCTCATGAAAAAAACCGTTTTGGGATTGATACCCCTTTTACCCAAAGCTCTACTTAAGTTTTGTTGGAAAGCATGCCAGACGCCTGTGACTCTTGGACAGTAAAGAAAACAGTGTTCCAGAGTTTCCGGTCTATTACAGAAATCGCAATTTGGCGATTTCACACGATAATGCCATTCATGCATGGTTTGACGCACCTTGATTGCTCTATGTAGAATCAACCAGAGCACGTCAATGTGGCGATTGTTTTGGTGAGCTCTAATCGAGGCCCATAGATTGATCCAAGAAATATTATCAATCCGAGCTGTCCAGTAATTTGTTTTGTGAATGCTTCTGTCCAATAAAATCTCATAAACCTGTTTACCAGGCATGTCGGCTTTAAAACGAGGAGATTTGATTTTCTGGTAGAGTTTCAAACTCTCTTGGTAAATCATAGACGGCGTCTCCGCAGCAGGCCGGCTGTTGTCTAAGTGAAAGTCCGGGTCTATGACGGAGGTCTTGCGACCAAGGTTATAGACTGCCATGTGTCTTAATCTGTGTCAGAAGTTAAAGTTTGAACAAAGTTCTTAATTCTCAGTGCGTCACACTTTAGTTTGAAATTTACCAAACCTAAACCTCCGCTTTTTAAAGGCTTGTAACAGGTTTTCCGGCTAATTGTTTCCGTTTTACAGCCCCAAATGAAGCTGAAAACTGAACGGTTGAATTCAGTTATCACCCAGTCGGGAGGAGTGTGCGTGCGAGCCAGATACCAGAATTTACTCGCGCCAAGTACATTTACAATGAGTGTTTTTCCGACCATTGATAGCTCACGCATTTTCCATAAGTTTAGGGTCTGGGTTAGTTTTTCTAGCCGAGGTTGCCAGTTCTTGCTGTCTAGATCGCCTTGACCGAAGTAAACTCCCAGTAATTTAATTTGGGTGACCCATTTGAAGCCGAAAGGCTTCCAGCGGACATATTTCCAGGAACCCAACCACATTGCTTCTGTTTTTGCTTTATTTAGTTTCGCACCCGTCGCACGTTCGTAAAGACTGATTATGTCCAGAATGCAATTTACACTAGCGATGTTCTTTGCAAAGATTGTTGTATCATCGGCATATTGCGAGGATTTGAATTGCTTGCCCGAGGCCCCGGGAAGATGAAATCCTTCTACATTTTGATTTTCTCTGATATTTGTAGCCAGAACTTCGCTAACGATGACATATAGGAGAGGACTAAGTGGGCATCCTTGTCGTACGCCGCGTTGCAGTTCTATTGTGTCCGTTAAAAAGCCGTTTGAAATTATGCGGGCGTGAGCATTGTGGTACAGGACTCGGATCCATGTCAGCACAGATGGTCCAAAACCGAACTTCGACAAGGTGCGATGGAGAAAATCTCTGTCGACCCTATCGAAGGCCTTTTCCTGATCCAAACTTAGGATACCAGATTCCCCTGTTTTGTTTACGTGATCCAAAATGTCTCTAATCTGATTGATATTGTTCGTTATTGACCTTCCTTCGACAGAACAGGATTGGCTTTCATTTATGATAGTCGGTAAGGTTTTTTTTACTCTATTTGCCACAATTTTGGCTAGAATTTTATAGTCTGTGTTCAAAAGGGATATAGGTCTCCAATTTTTCAAATTGCGCTTATCTTCTTTTTTGTGGATAGGTCTGATTAAACTGCCCGTCATGCTTGAAGGTAAACCTTCGGCGGCAAAGATCTCATTGTATATGTCTTTTAGCTCAGGTTTTAATATATGCCAGAAACGCTTGTAGAATTCAATAGGTAGTCCATCAGAGCCTGGGGTTTTCCCTGATGCGGTTGATTTTAGGGCAGTGTCAAGTTCGTTATCTGAGATTTGGCTTTCACACATCTCAGACTCAGCGGGTGTTAGGCTTGTATTCAGCTTTTCTAACAAGTCAGATTGTATATCATAGTCAGTCTCATCTTTAGAAAATAAATTTCGGTAAAAAAGACATTGCACCTTTTCGATCTCTTCCTGTTCACTCACTTCACGACCATCGGCATCAAAGAGAGAGGCAAAATGATTTTTTGCCGCTCTCTCTCTTTCTAGTTTAAAGAAGTATGATGTTGGCTTTTCACCATGTTCGGTCCAGAGCGCTTTACTTCGAATCTTTGCTCCTTCAATTTCTTTATCAACTATAGCACGTAATTTGTTTTCAATAGTGTGAATTTCTTTTATCTTCGTTTCTCCTTTATTCAGCTTGTTCTTGGCTCTAATCAGCGTGTTTGTCAAGGTGTTTTTCTCTTTGAAAAGGGTTCTACGTTTTAGTTTTCCGAACCTTTGTGATTCAGATTTGATCTTGGTTTTAGTGTTTTCCCACCAGGATCTTTTGTCATCGTAGTTGCATTGTGTCCCTTTCTCCGATTCTAAGAGATCTGTGATCATTTTGGTGTATTCGGAATCCAAAAGTAAGGAAGTGTTAAACTTCCAAGTTCCCGGTCCTCGTTTGGGGAATAGATTGGAAGTAAGGTCTAAACAAATAAAATCATGGTCGGAAAAGGAGGAAGGAATGATAATGCAATCGGCCGTTGACTTTTTGAGTGATTTTGCAAGCATAAAACGGTCCAAGCGGCATCCGATTGTTGCATCGCTATTGAACCAAGTAAAACCAGTTTTGTTTTTATTACGATCCCTCCAAACATCGAATAATTTAAAGTTATTCCTGATTTTCTTGAGTTGATTTTTCCCGATGAAACCGTTATGCTTAGCTCCTCCAAATTTATCCGATTCGTCCTCCACACAATTAAAATCCCCTGCTAGAATTAATTCTCCATCAGAGATAAAAAGCTGGTGGAGAGATTCAAAGAAACGCACTCTGTCCGTGTGGTGATTAGGAGCATATATATTCACAATATTAAGTTTTGTTTGACCATATTGAACCAAAACACTCAGAATTCGACCTTCAGTGTCTTTTTTGAAGCGAATTACATCGCCTTCAAATTTAGCTTTGAAAAAGATTGCAACTCCTTCACTTTTGCCTATACTGGGAGACCACAGAATCTGACCCTCCCATTGAGATTGAATTTTTTTCTGTAACGTGAAGGAATGCACATGAGTTTCTTGGACAACAAGAATGTCGGCCAAGGACTGCTTTGCATAGTTCAAAAAGGTTTCGTATTTGCGAGGGCTCGCTAGCCCTCGCACGTTACAAGATAATACTTTGACTTCTGGGATTTGGTTCAACCGGATACAATTTTCTTCTTAATAAAGGCTACGTTCTTTTTACCTGAGACGTCTTCATCCGACGAACCTTTACGTTTCAGCTCAGCAGCCTTACCCGAAGGGATTCTGTTGGGGATTGTCGCTTTTCTAGAAGGGGGACCGGAATCAGTGACAGGCTTACGTGCTGGTTGACTATGCTGCTTTGGAGGTTTCGCTTCATGTTTGCCTACTCTCTGGGAGGACGACTTCCCGGCTGGGCGGTGAGTCGTCTGCTCACGAGCGGTCGGTGGGAAGATTTCAGGCGTTGACTGGTCCTTGGTCTCTTGGGTCGCTGGCGAGTCATCCATAGAATCCTCGCTTTGCTGCGTTTCAGGAACTTCAAGGTCCTTGTCCGAAGGTTGGTCGATTTGTTTCATTGCCGCTAAGGCCGTTTTTTGCTCCGTGCCGACATTCATCAAACCAAAGGCACAATCTCTCGTTGGGTGCGCTGGACTTTTGCAGATCCAACACGTGGCAGTGTTCGGGCAATCGCGCATCAAATGCCCGAGGTTGTCACAGTTGTGACATCTTTGCAAAGCGCATCTTGCTGCCAGGTGCTCTGTTGAATTGCAGCGACGGCAGGTCTTCTCTTGCCCGTCGTAGAAAAGTCTGATAGATTCAGAACCAATCTTGATGTAGGATGGAATGTTCCTACACAGTTGCATTCTGACAGTTCTGACACCGTTTTGTATGCGTGTGTTCCTGTGATATCCTCTGCGGATTTCATATGCCTTTCCAAATCTGGTCAGACTAGCTAAGACAGCGGAGTCTGGCAGCTCTGGACTGGCGTCAAAAACAGCCACGTACGTAAATGGCTGCATATCATCGTAGACCCGCAAGGGGTCTTTCACATCTCTAACAGATAATTCAGATTTCTCGAGGAAGAAGTCCCTTGCTTCAGGGTCGTCAAAGGTCACCACAATGCAGTTCTGGGCTGCCTTGAATTGGACGGCCGTGATGTTCTCTGAGATTGGGTTGACGTATACTTCTTGCCACAAAGAATCTAGGGCTTGCAATAAATGTTCCATAGTTGGAGCGGTACCAGAAAAGGCCAAACAAATGGAACGCGTCTTCTGTAGGCGAACAAAATGTTCCTTTCCTTCCTCTGGGAGGCCCCACACATCTTCGAATTCCTCATGATTAACTTTGAAAAAACTGTCAAAATACCGTTGAGCGGGTTTGGCGGCCATCCTTGATCGCTCCTGAAAAAGGGATGACAGCGCTCAGGGTAAAACCCTGGAAAAAATTGAAGAACAAAGACTAGGTCAATTAGCCAAAAAAGATCACACTATGTTGGATCTTAGCCAAAAGGCTGAGATTTTTTTTTTGTTTTTTTTTGTTTGTAAAAGACACATCCCCGAGGGGATGAGTCAAGTTTAATCATTTCATATTGCATTTACATTCATTACGTTTACATCAGCGTTATGCATTGTTCATCATTGTTCATATGTGCCACATCAGACACTAGAGGTTAGGCCTCTAATTCACATCAGCGTTATTCATTGTTCATTGTTCATTGTTCATAGTGTGCCATTGGCACCACATCGGACACTAGAGGTTAAGCCTCTACTATGCTTACATTATTCATTGTTCATCTATCATTGGTTGGTGTACCTATGCAACAATCAAATATGGTTGGCATCGGGGCGCCATATGTCGGTCATTTATCCGCCAAATGTCAGGCGTTTATCTATCATTGTTCGAGTGCATGCGTGTCGTGTTCGAGTATGTTGACGTATGCGTGTCTGTATCGCGTGTGTGACGAGAGCGATGCCTGTACCAAGCAGGTGTTCGCGTGCATTATTCATATCTATTAGCCTATCTTACGCTGAAAGCAAGATCAGTGATGGCTTCTGCGAGAATCTTGCCAAGGTGTCTGTAGCCTTCTGACAAGAGGTGTAGATAGTCGGTATGGTATAATTCCTGCTGAAGGGATCCGTTGGACATGGTCCAGCAGTCCCCTGGGGACAGGAAGACTACCCCATTCGAGTCGCATTGCGCTTCCAGATAGGCATTGATTTGCATGATCTTATTTCTGCGAATTGAGCTTCTTGGGTCACGAGGTAGGAGTCCGAGGATTGCTACCTTCGCATCAGGGCTTCGATTGATGATACAGCGAGCGGTGGCCACAAGTGTCGTGGCTATGTCTAGCGGCATACTGTGGTCAACATTGTTGGTACCACAGTGAATGATGGTACATGCAGGGTCAGTGGTGGTGTTTTCAACCCTCCATAGGACATTTTGCACTTTATCGCCCCCGATGCTGAAATTGGCGACATCCAGGGGTTCAAGAAGGTCGTTCCAAATCTGTGGATACCGTTCGAAATTTTTGAAAATAGAATCGCCCCAGAGCACGGTGTTAAGTAAGGGCGCTTGACTATACTCCTCATGAGTACGCCACCAGGCTTTCGACGATCTCGGGCAAGATGTCAGAATTGACCCCCACCAGATCTTACCTTCGAAGAGAAGCGAGCATTGTTTTAGCATAGGCTTTTACAGGCTATCCTTAATTAACCGAATTATGGTCGCGAGCGGTATGGTTGAGTTGTGCATTGTCATTTTGTTTCTACTAAACCAAATAAAGTACAGAATACTTGCTATAAGCTTAATAGCCGAATGTCTTTCTTCTTTTGAAGTTTTCACAAATCTCATGAAAAATACAGTTCTTGGGTTGATGCCCTTTTTGTCGAGGACTTTACGAAGGTCTTGTTGGAAAGCTTGCCAAACACCTGTAACTCTTGGACAATAGAGGAAACAATGTTCTAAGGATTCTGGTCTATTACAGAATTCACAGTTCGGTGATTTTACCCGGTAGTGCCAGTCGTACATAGTTTTACGTACTCTGATTGCTCTATGTAGGATCAACCAAAGTACATCTATGTGGCTATTGTTCTGATTGGTTCTTATTGATGACCACAAGTGAATCCAAGAGGTGTTAATTTGGTCTGACCAGTAGCGGGTTTTGTGAATACTGCTGTCCCGTAAGATCTCGTAAATCTGTTTGCTTGGCAGGTCGTTTTTGAAACGAGGGCATTCAATTTTTTGGTAGAGTTGCAACGAAACTTGGTAACTTTTCGACGGTGTTTCAGCGAAAGGCCGATTATTGTGTGGCTGAAAGCCTGGGTCTATGACCGAGGTCTTGCGACCTAGGTTGTAGACTGCCATGTACTTAACGTCGGTGTCAGAAAATATTGTTTCGACGAAATTTTTAATTCGCAGGGCGTCACATTTAAGTTTGAAATTTACCAAACCCAGGCCGCCGCTTTTTAAAGGCTTATAGCAGGTTTTCCGGCTGACGGGTTGTATTTTACAACCCCAAACGAAATTAAAAACCGAGCGGTTGAATTCGGATATCACCCAATCAGGTGGAGTATGTGTGCGAGCCAAATACCAGAATTTGCTAGCTCCAAGAACATTTACAATGAGGGTCTTACCAACCATTGATAAATTGCGCATCTTCCATAAATTCAAGGTCCGAGATAGTTTCTCTAATCGGGGTTGCCAGTTCGCTGAATCTAGATCTCCTTGTCCGAAATAAACTCCTAGGAGTTTAATTTGGGTTACCCATTTAAAACCGAAAGGCTTCCATCGGACATATTTCCAAGAGCCTAGCCACATTGCTTCTGTTTTGGCTTTGTTTAACTTTGCACCCGTTGCACGATCGTAGAGACTAATTATGTCAAGTATACAATAGACGCTAGCTGTGTTCTTTGCGAAAATTGTTGTGTCATCAGCGTACTGAGAGGATTTGAATTGTTTCCCAGAGGCTCCTGGTAAATGGAATCCTTCTACATTCTGATTTTCTCTAATGTTTGTTGACAAAACTTCACTAACAATGACATATAAGAGTGGACTAAGAGGGCATCCTTGACGGACCCCGCGTTGCAAATCTATTCTATCCGTTAGGAAGCCGTTCGAAATTATACGAGCGTGAGCGTTTTGGTAAAGTACACGGATCCATGTTGTTATGGATGGTCCGAAACCAAAGGCCGCCAGGGTACGATGGAGAAAATCTCTGTCGACCCTGTCAAAGGCTTTTTCTTGGTCCAAACTTAATAAAATCCCGGTTTCTCCTGTTTTTTCAACATGATCCAAAATGTCCCTTATTTGATTAATATTATTTGTGATTGATCTGCCTTCCACGGAACAGGACTGGTTCTCGTTTATAATTGTTGGTAGGGTTTTTTTAACCCTATTTGCAATAATTTTGGCAAGGATTTTATAGTCCGTGTTCAGGAGAGATATAGGTCTCCAATTTTTCAGATTGCGTTTGTCTTCTTTCTTGTGAATGAGACGTATTAGACTGCCAGTCATGCTTGAGGGTAATCCCTCAGCGGCAAAGCTCTCATTGTATATGTCTTTCAATTCGGGTTTTAATAAATTCCAAAAGCGCTTATAGAATTCGTTAGGTAATCCATCGGATCCAGGGGTTTTACCTGTTGGTATTGATTTTACAGCTACTTCCAGCTCAATATCAGAAATTGGATTTTCACACATTTCAGATTCCGAGGGCGTGAGATTCGTATTCAACTTTTCTAGCAACTGTGATTGTATATCATAATCAGTTTCGTCTTTAGAATATAGATTTCTATAAAAATGACATTGCACCTCTTCAATCTCTTTTTGTTTGCTCACTTCGTGACCATCGGCATTGAGGAGAGAGGCAAAGTGATTTTTTGCCGCTCTCTCTCTTTCTAGTTTGAAAAAATACGATGTGGGCTTCTCACCGTGTTCAGTCCAGAGCGCTTTGCTTCGAATTTTTGATCCAGCAATTTCTTTATTTACAATAGAGAGCAGTTGATTTTCAATGGTGTGGATTTCTTTTATGATCGATCTATCACCGTCGTTCAGCTTGTTTTTCGCTCTAATGAGCCTGTTTGTTAAGGTGTTCTTGTCCTTAAACAAGGCTCTACGTTTTAGTTTGCCAAACTTGTGTGATGCAGATTTAATCTTATCTTTTGTGTACTCCCACCAGGATCTTTTGTTATCATGATTCTTTTGAGTCTCTTTCTCAGTTTCTAGAAGATCTGTCATCATTTTGATGTATTCAGGATCTGATAGTAAGGAAGTGTTAAGCTTCCAAGTTCCCGGTCCGCGTTTAGGAAATAAATTGGAAGTTAAATCTAAACAGAGAAAGTCATGATCGGAAAAGGATGAAGGGACAATAAAACAATCTGCAATTGCTTTTTTGAGAGATTTAGCGAGGAGAAAACGATCTAAGCGACATCCTATTGTTGCGTCGCAATTAAACCAGGTGAAGCCGGACTTGTTTTTATTCCGGTCCTTCCATACATCAAATATTTTAAAGTTGTTCCTAATTTTCTTAAGTTGTTTGTTTCCGATGAAACCGTTACGTTTTAGCCCACCGAATTTGTCCGAATCGTTTTCCACACAATTGAAATCACCCACAAGTATTAATTCTCCTTCTGGAATAAAAAATTGGTGAAGGGATTCAAAGAAACGCACTCTGTCTGTAGGGTGATTAGGCGCGTAAATGTTTACAATATTAAGTTTAGTGTGACCGCATTGAACCAGAACACTCAGAATTCGGCCTTCGGTATCTTTTTGGAAGCGAACTACATCGCCTTGAAATCTAGATTTAAGAAACACTGCAACCCCGGCGCTTTTGCCTATACTGGGGGACCACAAAATTGGGCCGTCCCATTGAGCCTGAATCTTTTTCTGTAAGGTCAGGGAATGCACATGCGTTTCCTGAACTACAAAAATGTCGGCCAGAGACTGCTTTGCATGGTTTAAAAATTGATCATATTTGCGAGGGCTCGCAAGCCCTCGCACATTACAAGATTGTACTATGAACTCTGAGAGTGATTCAACGGGTCGCTACAATTTTCTTCTTAGCAATTACATTACTTTTACCTGGACTCTCCTCATCAGAATTCGAACCTTTTCTTTTTAGAACCGCACCTTTACCCGAACCAGAAGGAATTCGATTCGGTACCGTGGCTTGTCTGGCAGGAGGACCCTGGCTTGGCACAGGCTTACGAGCAGGCTGGCTGCTGTGCTGTTTCGAAGCTTGGTTTCTTCTCCTTGCCCCTTGAGTTGTCCATGCGTTGGGACGTTGGTCTTTCGGTTCTTGAGGAGTTGGCGGGAGTAGTTCTGGCGTGGACTTGTCTTGTGAGTCACGGTCTTGCGTTTCTTGATCCATGGTTTCCACATTCTGCTGTGTTTCCTGGATCTCTTCAGGTTCGTCCTCTACGGGTGCCTGTTTCTGGACATCGATTGCTCTCATTGCTGCCATAGCGGTCGTTTGCTGGGTTTCCCCGGCATTAAGCAAAGCGTAAGCACATTCCCGCGACGGGTGTGCTGGATTTTTACAGATCCAGCACGTGTCCGTGTTGGGACAGTCACGCATCAAATGTCCCAACTTATCACAGTTGTGGCAGCGCTGCAAAGCACAACGGGCCGCCAAGTGCTCCGTCGAGTTGCAGCGTCTGCACGTCTTCTCTTGACCATCGTAATAGATTCTGATAGACTCCGAGCCGATCTTGATATATGAAGGGATGTTCTTTGTGAGTTGCATTCTCACCGTTCTGTTACCGTTCTGAATCCGTGTATTACGGTGGAAGCCGCGACGGATCTCAAAAACCTTGCCAAACCGCGTAAGGCTAGCCAGTATTGCCGAGTCCGGCAACTCTGGGCTGGCGTCGAAGACGGCAACGTAAATGAACGGTTGCATGTCATCGTACACCCTCACCGGGTTGTCTATGCCCTTAATATGAAACTCCGCTTTCTCGATGAAAACTTCGCGATATGCCGGGTCATCGAAAGTGACCACGATGCAATTCTGAGCCGTTTTGAATTGGACGGCCGTGATGTGCTCCGACGCCAATCCTTCGTACTCCTCTTGCCAGGCATAATCCAGAGATTGCAACAGGTGTTCCATAGTCGGAGCGGTCCCAATAAATGCAATACATATTGAACGGACTTTCTGAAGTCTCACAGAATTCTCTTTCCCCTCTTCTGGGATTCCCCAAGTGTCTTCGAAGGCATCTTGATCTTGAAGAAAAAAACTATCTACATAGCGCTGAGCCAGTCGAGCAGCCATCCTGGAAAGCTTCTAGTGATAGGAAAGGCTGGGCTCAGGGTAAAACCCTTGAAAACTTGAATAGCAGGCCAATTAGTTAATTTCTCTCGTTTTGTCCGCCTGTTGAATCTTTTTGATCCAATGACCTTAACTTCAATTCAAGCAAGGACATTTACATCTGCTAATTTTACAAGATATCGTTACCACAATAGCCTACATTAGCATATCGATTTTTGTCAGCGCTCCAAAGA
>JAOBYG010031449.1:0-12391 GCA_025403545.1 Epizoanthus stellaris | reverse complement strand
ATTAGTATTTTAGTATTCAACCAACAATTAACCATATCATGAGTAAATTTTGTTAGTCCTTGCCGAGTCTGTTGCTCCAAGTGTTTATTATTATTTAGATAAGAAATCTGAAAGAATCATGGGCAATGCTAAGGGGGGTCAGGGGGTGCAAACGAACCCCTTTTCAATCCAAATTGCCATCATCAATTTCGCTTCTGAAAGGTATTTGATAACACGTATGCATCAGGAACATCAGAACATCAAGATTTCTGCTCAAATAGCTGGAAAATGCATCTGCAAGAGCTGAAGTTTCAAAATTTCCCGGGACCATGCATCCGGCCGGACCCACCTAAAACTAGGTCCTAAGGGCCTTGGCGTCGCCCCTGAGAATGTCAGGATATGTGTGAGGGGGATAAGAAGGGCATCTTGCCCAGAGATATCCGAAAGTTTGGATTTAAAAGACATCTTTTATTGCATTATAATTTTCTTTAACTAATAATCAACTAAATGTTGAATTACATTTAATCATCCTGGTCTAGTCTATTGATATAAATGTTTATCCTGATAGAATTTGCCAAATGTGTACAAACAGAAGATCGTTAAAATATTTAGGGGTCCGGGCGCATGCTCCCCTGGAAAATTTTGAAATTTTGGGTAAAAGACGTTATTACTGCATTTAGAGTTCACTTCTGCAATTAGTCATCAACTAAATATCGAGCTTAATTTGCTCATCCTGGCTGAGTGTATTGATGTAAATGCTTACGCATGTGTAGAAACAGGAGAGCATTTAAATATTTAGGAGGGTCTGGGGGATGGTCCCCAGAAATTTGCAAAACTTGGGTTTAAAAGGACGCCTTTAAATGATATGTTTTCTTGAAGTTGGTAATATTTAGGTGCTCCCAACCGGTAAAAACTGACCGGTTAAAATGACCAATTTGAATTAGTCAGTCTCTCAGATTCATTTTGTTTTGACCGTTTAATTTGGTTGGTTTGACCATTTTATTTTCGTGAAAATTTGCCTTGACCAAACAATAAACGCCATTGTAAGGGACTGTGCAATAATTCGCAGGGAGGGGTTGGAAACCAGAGGGAGCAACATCTAAAATACTGGCACAATGGAGGGGGGACAGCAAGTTAAAGTATTCACTAACAAGGGGGTGTAAAAGATTATTCAGGTCTTTAAAGAGCCATCCCTCAGGAACATCAGAAGCTCTAAAATTCTGTTCAAATCGCTGGAAAATGCAACTATGAGAGTTCAAGCTTTAAAACGTTTGGGGGGAGCGTGCTACAGGACTCATTAAAAACGTGGCCCTACGGTCCTCGAAAGTCACTGTTTCACCTAACCATTCATCTCTGGGAAAGGTGTAAAGTTTCCATGAGCACTTCAATTTCTAAAAGCAAAAAGCACAAAAGGAGCAATACAGCAAGGATCATTCTATTAACCAGCTCAAACTGTATATTTCTGACACAGAAGCAGCTGAAGGTCGATGGTCAAAATTTGTCAATCAATTTTTTCCACCTGCTAATTATTGCAGAGTCCCTAACCAGAAAAAGTGGTCATTTGGACCAGTAATTAAATGTACCTTCCGCTATATAAGACTACTTTTACCGCACTACGCAAAACCATCACTCAAATAAAGTCTCACGAGACTGATCTGACAACATGTCATCAGTAAATACATGAGAGCGCATGCGTTAAGACGCAGCACAGTACAACGCATAAGTATCCAATAATGCTGGTCCTTGGATGCCTGGGAGTAGATTGTACGACACATGTTCCGGTTATGCATAATAAATTAGGCACACTATCGTCGGATAGTTGCAAGAATTAAGAGCTTGATCAACCAAAGCATCGAGGATGCCATTATGTTTGCCCAGCGAGTTCTCTACGTTTTGACTTATTCTATATATTCTAAAAGAATACGGAATAAAATGTTGACCACCAATATTGAACTTTGGAATTATCAAGCGACATTAGCCGAAAGCAGCCCTGCCCGAAACAAAGACTATGCTGGAAGCCCGATTACTCCGAAATATGACATAAAACCCTCTTTGCGAATAACTAAACAGATTTCTGTGGAGACGCGGGCAAAGGCGGATAAAAAACATAAACGAGTTTTCGAAAGAAAATCAACTCTTTAGCTATAGTTTCTGAGCTTAAACTTGTAGATATGAATAATAAAAATCTAGTTATGTCCATTATAGTGTGTAATTCTGTTGCTGCTAAAAGTGCTGTTATTCAGATATCTTAGAAAGCAGTGTACTGATAGAAAGAAAGAAATAAGAGCAAAACTAAGCGGTACCTAAGAAAACAAAACAATTGTTAATCTTCGTGCAATAATCCTTCGAAAACAATTCAGCATCGACCTCGTTAAGAGCCCAGTCAAGACCCCTCCCAAAAAAAGCTCAAGAAAAACTCATCAGGCCAGTGCATTAGGATGTTTAGAATGTTCTAGAATTTCGAAGGATGTTTTGAAATGTTCTATTTGAAATTCTATGAGTTTTGCTGGATTTAAATATGCAATTTGGTAGGATCCGTTTTACTCAGTCACAGGGAATACAGTTTTCGAAAAAGTACTGCGAATAATTAAACTGATATAAAGAAAACCAATGTTGTTTATTACTATGTTTTCTGTTGTGTTACTGACATTATATTTGTTAAATTATTTAATTTATTGTTGTTGAAAAAATACACAAACATGCCAGTCTAAAATTTATAGCTTTTGGGTTAAATTTTTTCTTCAAGTGGAGATGATTTTTGCGAATTTTTAAATTTGCGCCAGTAATTTTCTGCTGGTTCTTGTTTTTTGTGAATTCCCAAAACGCGAAACTACATTTTATGCCGTATGGTAGTTTCTTTACTCTAAGTTTTGGCTCGCTGCCAAGTCACGGAATTACTCACTCAAGCGTACATAAAATATGTAACTACTTTCAAAGATTCAACTTGTTGTTTCGATGGCTGGAAAAGCAAAGTATTGATCTGGTTACAAAAATAATTTTGTTTCTAAACCAAACTGCATGTATTAATTTTCTTTATCTATCATTTCAGAAGAAGGCGGATTATTTCATAGTCTGTGCACGTGTTTCGTGCATGCATGTTGAATAGCTGCACTTTGGCCACCTTGTATTTTGCCAACAAAATTTGTGGTTCTAGCATATTTCCAAGTCACGTTTTCGGAATAATAATTAAATGATTTAAATCAAATATCCGAAGAAAACCAATCATATGAATCGTTATCTCACAACCAGAAGTGTACTTCAAAATCGTTTACACCTTCCGGAAAACTGTCTCCCTGGCATAACTCGCCGTAGCTACACTACGGCGAGTAAAAATAACCTTGAACAGAAATTATATTTCTCAACTGTCAGTAAACATCTTAACTAACAGTGATGACTTGAAAATTTCTTCATTTGATTCTAACCAGTTAACACCACGAGGAACCTCACTTTACATGTTATTCTCCCCTTAGTTCCAAGCAAATCACCTCAGAGTCTAGAGGGCTATAACACAGGCTCTACTAGTATAACAGTTACCTGGAAACCCGTTCCTCCAGCCGACCAGAATGGAATTATCACTCAATACAGAGTCTATTATCAGGCAATTGGTGCAACAGAGAATCGCCTGATAGTACAGAATGGTTCAGCCACAAGTGCAGAGGTAGTTTCGCTTGAACAGTATGTTATCTACAACATCTCTGTGTCTGCAAGTACCAGTATTGGTGAGGGACCAAGAAGCAGTGAAATATCTGTAAGGACAGCCAAAGCAAGTAAGTTTCGACCATAAGTTTCTTAAAGCTGTTGATACAATCTTTTAGTGACGTTAGTACTCCTTGCGCTGCCGAGTATTGAATAAATGGTTGCTTAGAAGTTGCAGTTAAATGTGCTATCCTACAAAATACCCATACTGACTTCTCTAGTGTGTGCATTGGGCATGGTTTATCTGCCCCTATAGAAATTGGTTCACACAGGAATATACAGACACAGAAAAACTAAACCAATTGGAACGATTTATCTGCATTTATGCAGGTTGAGTTACATATTCCCGCTAACTTCATTCTTCGAATTTTAAAGAATGGGTTACAGATAACTGTACTGACACACCAAGAACCAAAACAATTGGCCTGACTTCTCCCCCCTATATATGTATTATGACCATACGGACTGACTAAGACCCAAAATAACTGACTTAAATTGACCGCACTTTTAAAGAACTGGTCACATATAACCATACTGACAGACCAATAACCAGAACAATTGGCTTGACTCGCCCATGGTTACAGAGGTTGGGTCACAATTAAATAGCTGTACATACAGACCATGAACCAGAATCATTGGCATAGTTTCATTATAAAAAATGAGACCACTTATCTTTATTGTTCAATCATCATAGATGGTGGATAAGGTTTAATTCAAAGTTTGTATCCCGGTAGAACCAAAACCGGCACCAGCTCCTCTTTGGCTTGTCGCCGGGGTACCTGTCGCTGGAACTGTGTTTATCTTACTTGTTTGTGTTCCGTTGTTACTTTACATCAGGAGAAACCGAATAGCTGGTAAGTGAGATCTTTGAATTAAGTTACATGTCTTGTTGTTCTGTAGTTGATAATGCATTAATAAAGGCCATATCTAAAGTGAATTATATGCACCTTTGACTTTAAAAAAGTTTATATCAGGGCGGAGGGAGGTTGGGCGCATTTTGAGCCAAAAGGTGTGATGCCAGAAGACTGGAACTGCACTGTATGAAGCGGCGGTTCAGAAATCGAAGGTTGCTGAAGGAAGATGATGAACAAGTTGTCAAAAAGCGTCTTATCAAGCTGTAGTATATATAATCGACTCGGTATTGGGTTATGAATAGCCTATAAATGTTTTACTATCGCCAACTGAATACTCCCTGCAGTTTATTAAAGTTTGAATCCAGCTTTTGTACATTCGGCCACATGAAACGTTTTCATTTTCGAGCGAGCTGACTCTTCCGCCACTGCACAGCTGACATTTTAAACCAAGAATGATGTCGATTTTGTCTTTTTCTGTTTGGCCTATTGCAAGTTTTATGCAGGCATTTGGCTGATGAATATTTTAGCAGTTGAGGCAAGGAAATAACTTTGCTGCAGCCTTCTCGATATTTCCAGCAGCTTTGATTTGAATCTTTTTGAATCTCAATTGTGAACGGTACATTCGAATTCTGTCTGTATAATTTGACCGTGTTGCTAATCGGAATTAGAAATATGATATTTAGCAAGAAAAGAAAACCTTGTGTTGCTTCCTGTTGCTTTGAAAATTGAAACAGTTAACTGTTCTTAACATCAAGTGTATTTTACACAAAACTGAGTCAGTGACTTCCATTTTTTATTGCTTTATTATTATTAGCATGCGAAGGAGAAACTTTTGAGACATTTAAAAAAAATTCTGTTAACAAGTTTTGGTGCCACCTTAAATTTTTCATGCCAAAAAAGCAATAAAAAAATGGGGGTCACCGACTCAGTTTTGTGTAAAATACACTTGAATGTTAAAAACAGGGTGCATTTGAGGTCCTGTAGGGTTGCCATGGAAACCATAATTACAGTATGAGTGCAATTGTTGATATACTAAATACTTAAAATACTTATCTAATGGTGACTCCCGTTAGGGGCTTTTCAGCACCATGTTGTAAATTGATAAATAATAATAATTAGAAATTAACTGGGTACTGGATATGTTGAAAGGTTATTTTACCATCACCAACTATTAATTGTTAGTAAACTGTCCGGATACACGAGTAAACCATTTGCTAAATATAATGACACAGAAAAACAGAAAACAGTTACAAGCTACCTAAGCAAATTTCATAGCCGATCCAGAAGAGTCCGTTACAAGGAAACGGTAAAATATTTCTCGTTGTTAATAGTCTTGTATTAAACATTAAGATATCACGTTGAAACTATAGGGGCTGTAAAATGATCAATATATTAACTTAACAACGATTAAGATAAAAAAGGAATCGATCTTTTTTCAAACTTACCGGTACTGTGCTTTATGTGAGTGCTTCATTACAAATGCCAAGTTTTCTTGCGATCTATGGGAGCAATTGGGATAACCTTAGCCAATTTAGAACAGATGTAGATCTTTCCTCTGTGTAAACTTCGTCTTGTTCTTTTTTGTACTTTTTGAGTTAGAGGTCAATCTTTGTGGTAAAGTGAAATCACTCCTTCCGGCCAGTTACTGTAGGTGGTTTGATATTAATTCATATCTGATGGGACTCCAGGCTCGATTTGTGTCCGTACTACTTCTGGCACTCATCATTTTACTTCTATCTCTTTATTGTTTATTTAATATTGTATATATGAGTGCAAATAAAGAACTGTTGTTGTTGTTGTTGTTGTCCAACGAGTCCAACGAAAGTTACAGCAGCGATGAAATTAACTACAACCTGAATTATTTGCATACGAACTAATTTTATGTTTTATACTTGAATTAACAAATAGATTCCATTTTCCATGTGTCTGTTAGTCACTTATAGATGTTCAAATGATGTCAAAACATGGCGAGAGACCAGAAGTGGCACACGAGCCGAACGCGAGTGTGTCACTGAAGTCACTCGCAGTGTTTTGGCGTCATTTCAACATCTATTACGCCCGGTTTAGACGTCGCATTTCACATATGCCGAATCTAATTCCTATTTGGGTCGACTCAAATAATTAAATTCGGCATTTGCTTTAGACGTCGAATTTAATAGAGTCGCATTTAATTCGCTGGCGAGTTTATAATTTCGTTCCCAGGCCACGCTTTCATTTCGAGGCTTTTCCCGCGCAATTTCAAATATGGCGGATAATGGTTCTCTTCGTTTATACATTTCTCAGCTCATTCGTATCAACAGAAGAAGAAGACTCAGTATGCAAGTGGCACTAAATTACGTTCTAGCAAGGAGAAGACGGCTTCTGGGAGTTTTTCTTGTTTTTCTATTATTACTTTCAGCACGAAGCATCACGCGAGTCCCTCGACCACGTCTTCGATCCTGTCGTCGATTATGCCGAAATATTGGCTGGTGGCAGATGGTATGGAGCAAATATTCTGATGCACGGTTTAAGAAAACTCTTCGGGTGTCTCGAGAAACGTTTTGTTTTATTTTAAGTCGTGTCCGACCCCGACTAGAGAGACAAACATTGACTGAAGAGCCCATTTCGCCTGAAGAGAGACTTGGCATCTGCCTTTACAGACTGGGGAGAGGTGATTACCACTATACTATTGCTGAAATGGTAGGAAGGGGAGTGGCCACTGTGAGTTGCATTGTACATGAAGTTTCAGAGGTTCTTGTCGATGAGTTGTGGAAGGAAAGTGTTTCAAGCCACATGCCAAGTTCCCAAGAAGAATTCAAGCAAAAAATACTGGATATGGAAGAATTGTGGCAATTCCCTTGCTGTTGGGCAGCAATAGATGGCTGCCACATACCAATGAAATGTCCACCCGGCGGTCTGGAGTCTTGCAAGGAATATCATAATTTTAAGAACTTTTATTCCATTGTGTTGATGGGGATGGTAGACTCGCATTACAGATTTGTGTGGAGTAGCTGTGGATTTCCTGGAAACTCCCATGATGCCATAATTTTCAAGTCAACAGATATATGGCGCTCAGTCCAGGATGATGATTTACTACCCAGTATGGGAAAAGCAGTTGGTGAAGTGACTGTCCCACCACTAATAGTGGGGGATTCTGCATTCCCCCTGCAAACCTGGCTGATGAAGCCCTACACCAATGCTGTAGTGACCCCTCAACAAAGATATTTTAATTATAGACTCAGTCGTGCTCGCATGGTAACTGAAGGTGCATATGGGCAGCTTAAAGGAAGGTGGAGGGTTCTCTTGCGGAAATGTGAAAGCAGCAAAGTACATGTTCGCACAACTACCCTTGCCTGCATCGTCCTCCACAACATTTGCATCAACCGAGGGGACTCTATTTCCAGAAAGCTTGATTTGTCCATTACCCCAGAGGGCCAGGAGAAGAGAAGCAGAGAAGAAATTAGGAAATTGTTGCAGATGAGGGAGTGTAGAAGGGTAAAGGATGTGACAAGTGAAGCAACTAAAGTTCGAAATGCACTTTGTGAGAAACTATGGCTTGAAAAGGAAACTGGGAAAGTATCATGACTTCTATTCCCATTGGCCGAGTTTTTGCATGTACATGTAGTAGTTCACCAATTTACTGGATTTTTTGTCCCATTTCTTCACAGGCCAATGTGAACACCAAAGACAAAAATTACCATTGCTGAACTCAATATTCAAAGTTAAAGTTTCATAGGCACAATGTTTTATTCTAGCAATGAAGATACATGTAACAAGCTTACGTGCATAGTCCAGTGGCACACTTTGAATTTGGTTTCATATACTGTTTATTCATATGTTAATGTGAACTTCAGTTGATGTGCAAAATCAGTGTTCTCCCTAACGGATCGATCGCTTATTACGCCCTGAGGGGGTGGGTACATTTTCCAAAAAACATGAATGGTGGGGAAAACATGTTCAGACCACCAATAGGCAGTAATTTATTATTTTATGGGCATCCAAGAGGTAGGAAGAAGGGGTATAAACTATCGGACCTTATGTGAAGAACACCAGAAATATAATGCCAATGAAAAGTTTAGATTATAACTGGTTTAATAAATATCCTCAACTATTGATCTTGATACTTTAATTCAATCATTTACTATACATGTATGTTTGTCCAAATAATCACTCCTTAAAACTGGATTATCTTTAAATAGGTATAAAATGTATTTATGGTAGCTCACTGAGGCCAAATAATGGCAAAATAAATGAATACCTGTGATGCTGGTAACACAATATATATATATATTAAAATAATTGTTTTAACATGGTTTTACAAGGCATCATTATCAATATGGCGGCAGCAAACAAATTGTACCTAAATACATTGTAACAACCAAAACCTTTTCAATATATTAACCAGAATCACATATATTTCCTATTTGCTTGATCAAATATTAATATTAATTAAATTCCAAACTGTGAACAAATAACTATAACCATAACACAACTCAAATTCAGTTTGTCTGAAACTCAGTGACAAAGTTGCTTAATTATCACTGAAAAGTCGCCAATATAAGGAAGTCATCTTAAGTAAAACCCATTCAGAACCAGTTCTTTATCCTATGAATGGTGTAAAATCCTGTGATTGTAATTGTAACTGCATTGCTTCTTGGCAGTGAAAATTACCCTTTATACAATAATAATCATAGAACATAAATTTGTTACTGTTGCAGTTTGATTCTGTACCTGTTTTCTAAGATATGGAATAAAAACAAAGAACAAGAAAATACTTCATTTGCTATAATAAATATCCTTTTTAGTTTAATAATGACCAACCATTTACTAAATGCAATACTGGGGCTCTGATACCACTTCCTTGCCTCAACAGGCAAGGTCACATCGAGTTTAAAAGCACAAACAGCAGAAAATTTAACTGAAGGTTAAAACATGTTCCATGGAGTCTGTATAAAAGCAAAGGGGCATACTTGTAAGTCAAAGTTTGTGAAATTCAGATCTTGAGAAACAAAAGCAATTTTGGGTAATTGTACATGTATTTGCCTAGTTCTCTCTTCTATTCATAAGTGTTACCCCTCCTATTATGCCAACAGCTGATGGAAAGCATTTCCTTAAACCCTTTCACTCCCAGGAAGTTTATTTTAAAACATCTATCTTCTCCTTACAGTATCAATATAAAAATGTTCATTATGAGAATAAAGCAATTTATCATCCACTCCAAATTATCTTAAGATGAAGTGCAAAATTCTCCCAAACTGTTTATGGAAAATCTATGGAGGCAGGCTCTGTAATGAGAATTTAGCAATAGATAATTTGGCACTTTTGGGAGTGAAAGGATTAAATACAATTTATCCTACCCAGTAAAACCTATTTGCTGATATACCCTACTACATCTCATATAAGTTTTCACCAAAAAAGCTGTTGTTCGAAGTACTTTGTGTATGGTTTGCAGCCCTGGGCCCATACCCTCCATACCATTGTGGATTGTAACCTCCAGGCATATGTTGCTCTTCGGTGTGGGGCATGTTGGCAGGTTGAGGTATTGTTTGGTACATACTAGCACTTCCCTGTTGATGGGTAGTGAAACCTGTGTTTGGTCCAGAGTTATGCATGAGCTGAAAGAGTTTCAGCTCATGCTCTCGTGATTTCTCCATTTCTTCCCTCATGAAATGGAGCAAATCTTTGGTAGGATCATTTCTGACAGCTTCCTTGATGAGGTCTAGGGATTGACCAACAGCATCCTCAAATCGATTCTTCGGTTTTTCTCTTTTGGTTCTTTTCACTGGAACAAACAGGTCTGCACCACCAGTACTACTATCATCACTTGTCGACTTCTCTGTTGCTGATGGTTCCACAGCCTGTTCTGGCTGACATGAATCTCTTGTTTTTACTAGTGCAAATAGAGCTTGAAACCATTTGCCATATCCCTGGTCCTCTTGAAATCTTTTGATTCCTGTGGCAGTTTTGATAGTCATTGCTGCATTTTTGCATTCGCTCATACATTTCTTAAATTTTGTACGCATCTGGGTTATGGTGAATCTAAATTCAGTATCTCTTTCACCAGCTCTTCGCTTCATTTCAGTTAAGATCTTGCCATAAATTTCACCATTTCTTTGATTTTTAGTATTAGTAAAAATAAGTTTTCTCTGATAGTAATTGTCGTTAACTATGATGTCAACCAAGTCATCAACTTCCTCTGGGCTCCAACTTGATCTGCGTCCAGCTCTCTTTTTCTTCACTTTAGTCTTAGACTTCTTCTTTATGAACAGTCTGAGTGGGTCTGCTTCCTCTTCATCATCATCATCATCATCAGATTCAATGTCTGGTTCATCATCATCGTCTTCTTCATCCTCCTTATTAGCATCTTTCATTCTATGATTATAAAATCAACTCAGTATGGTAGGTGGGAAATGCTCTTTAGATATTAATTAAAAATGAAAAAGTACAGCTTGGCTAGTAATTTCTTTTCAGTGTACATTATTTTTCTGGATGGCTACCAAGCCCTGAAGAGTTTGATTTGAATATATTTATTAAATGTTAGGAAACCCAACTCTATAAATGTATTTTATCAAAAACAGCTAGCTTTTCCAAGTGAGACGTGGTTAAACTTCAACCTGTGTTGAACTGTCTTAGTCACCTCATCAACTTGTGCATCTCTTCCCAAGCATTTAATGTCATTCCTCTGTTTTGCAGTGCGCAGCTCTATTGCGCATGTTTGCATATTCGGAATTTCTAGGACGTATTGCAATTTACTACTAAATATTGATGGTTTACACCGATAACTGCCAAAAACATTAAAAATAATCTTATTTTTGTGATTTAGGGGGACTTTTGTAAACACCCGCCACAGTCTCCCTGCAAAAAAATAGGTAAAAAACTTGCTTCTTTTGCCACATTTGACTCACAATAAGGGATAAATATAATTGTATAGCAAAGGAAAAACACCCGCCTAAATTTAGTTTCATAGTAGCTCGAAAGGCACGGTAGTTTTTAATAAAAGCAAGACATTTTTAAAATATCCTGGTCATTATTAACAATACATGTACAGAGGCGGAGCTCGATCGAGGTTCTCGCTCAAGCATCTGGAATTGAACACGACGTATGTTTTCCACCAAAGCTCGAACTTCCCAATCACGGATTGTAGTATTCAAAGAAATACCTTTTCGTGGCCGTCTTCTTTGACTTTGTGCATTCGGATTCTGGCGATCCACTACTACACCCTGAAGCACGTCCTTGTGGGTCTTGGACTTGATCTTCATGTTGTTGGCTTTTCATCTTCTCCTCGAAGCATACCTCGCAGTGAGCGACTGATTTCCCTGCCCTCCATCCTGGAGTTTCCTCATCAGTTTCAAAAATAGAGCATTTCATGCAAAAGGGAATGTCGCATTTCAAACAAGTATACTTTGTTTCCGAAAAGCAAGAACTACACATATTCTTCTCCAACTCCGCCATTTTACCCGCCAAATGACATTCAAGTCTGATCTGCGCATGACATTTAGAAAAAAATGTAGAATTGTGGGTAAAACATAATTTAAAATAATTAAGAATAATGTATGCATTAGATTCGGCACATGTGAAATTCGACGTTTAAATCAACCGTCGCACTTCAGTCGAATATTCGACTTGCTCAGTCGAAGATGCGACTGAAGTCGCATTTAATTCAAATCTGCCGAATTTAATTGATTTAGACGTCGAACTTCACATGCATTTAATTCTTGAATTAGATTCGGCACATGTGAAATGCGACGTCTAAACCGGGCCTAAGCTAAATTGCGAATGACACAGCTCACGAGTTCGAACCGAAAACATGTACAAGGCGCCTCTGGCAGCCGCTATACGGCCCATGTGTGACCTCGGAGCACAGCCTACAGCTAGATGGAATA
>JAOBYG010031338.1:0-12397 GCA_025403545.1 Epizoanthus stellaris | reverse complement strand
CCCATTTTTGACCACCTATTTTGTTCTTGGGTAGCCTAGTGACATTTTTTAATTTAGAAAATGAAATGATACAAAACAGACTGGCCAATTGCTTCTAGATTTTACCTTTAATTTGGGAGATATTCAAGAACAAAAAAACCTTAAATATTGAGTTTTATCTCCAGATGAGACAATGGGCAGCATTTGCCACACCTTTCCCCCAAATGGGTCCCTCGAGAGGGCATGTGTTTGACCTGCTTCCTAATGGCCCCTTCTAAAAAGTGATAAGTAAGTGTAGTAGACAGTAGAAAATATGTACATTGTATCTCTCCATGGGACATGGGATACTGCACCCCATGAAAGTGTGAATTCCAATTAATTTCCAATAGAATAGAGTGATCAACTTTGTATATTAATTTATGCTCCACTGCACGAGGTATCATACATTTATTTTATAAATTAATATTCTATGCTTCTCCTGTTTAGTTGGAATATTTAAAGCAGAGTGGGGTGACACATGTTGTGTGTATCAGACAGAATATTGAGGCAAACTTTGTCAAACCAAACTTTCCACAACATTTTAGGTAGGTGAACAATATCTAGTTGACAAATATGTATACACACAGACATTTGACAAAACAGAAGTTACGATATT
Source organism: Epizoanthus stellaris (assembly GCA_025403545.1). Taxonomy (NCBI): domain Eukaryota; kingdom Metazoa; phylum Cnidaria; class Anthozoa; order Zoantharia; family Epizoanthidae; genus Epizoanthus; species Epizoanthus stellaris. Next base: position 11,763 of record JAOBYG010031338.1, on the reverse strand, counting down.
TTAAAAATTAATAAATATGTCAATACATGCATATTTGCAATAACAAAACATATTAATGTAGTCGACTTCTAGCACTTGGTTTAGCCAGGTCAGAGTTAACACATGCTGTATAGTCCATAAATAAATGGTACCAAGCTTCATGTCTAGTCTGAATGTGGTACATGACATTCATTTTCTCCTTGTACTACATGTACTTATCAATATGAAAATGAGTATTGATTAGTTTGTTAATGAGCATAAAGGATCAATTTGATAGATAGAATCAATTTGATAGATTGCCAAATTCTCCCTTCCAGTTTATAACAATTATATTGAGACTAATAAAGAGAATTAGCTGAAAGTGTTAAAGTTATTTCAAAGTATTTTCTGTTTTTCCGTCTTCAGTTATCTTGTCTTGGACGTGGCTGATTTGCCAACCGACAATATTATTAAGCACTTTCCAAAGGTAAGAAATAATGTTCTTGTAGTTTTGGAATTTATTGTGTTGCCCAAGGGCAGTATTTCAACATTTGTATCACACAATGGTCTGAAGGGGGCCCAAGATTTATGCCCCTTCCCTTTAATCAATTATTATTATTATTATTAGACAGTATTAAATAAATTTTGTTATTGTGTTATGTGTTACGAAAGGTAAAAGCATTTGTTGACGAATGCCTCGGCAAAGGAGGCAAAGTACTGATCCACGGGAATGCTGGAATATCAAGAAGGTAATCATCTAAGAGCGCTTTCCATTTGTCGGGGCTGGCCGGCCCGACCGTTCAGTTCTCAAATAGAATATGACAACTATCGGAACTGGTTCTGGCCAGACTGACCCTGCTCATGGATTAGAGCCACTCAGTTCTCCCATTCCGGACAGCCAGGGCGTGGGAATTTGGTGAGTTTTGGTGGGAAAAATGCTCGCGCGCACCTTGACCTTTCCATCAACAATGGCCAGAACCAGTTCTCTCGGGCGGACCAGACCTGACAAATGGAAAGCGCCCTCAGTTGTTTGTTTTTCTTTCTAAGTTTAAATTATTTTGTTGAGTTAAAACATTTGAAATCAGGAGCATTTTCTTGGGGCCTTCCAAGGGGTTTACGAAACAGGCGAGATGGCCTTAAAAAGGTCGGACTCACCTGAGTCTTGCTAAACTGGGATGTGCGACATGAGCTTACTGTAAGGCATGACAGTGACATAAAAAATTCATATAGAATATTGTTTAAAAGGCAATGGTGACATATATCTGCATTTTGGAGGTGACACTCGTATTCTAAATGTAGTGACATAGCAACAGCAGTATCCCCCGTGGAAGACCTCTTTCTTACTTAATAATTATGTAATCTTTGCAGCTAATGTTCCAGTTCAGCTACACTGTAGCTAGAACTTAATATCTAAACTGCAGACTCAACTGGTAACACTTGCTATAGTACAGGGACCGCAGAGCATGTTAGAAAGTGAGAGTGCTATAATGAATGTATACGCACAAGCCTGCAGAGCCAGAGGGGGTCTAGGGATATGTTCCCCCAGAAAAGTTGAATGTTAGGTCTCCTCAAATAGCTGGATCAGGGCTTGAAAACTTTTCTAAGTCCCTTCTAGCCATGGGCTAGCAAGTACAACAAGTTTACTAGCCCAGTTCTTAGGTCAGCTAGCTCAATGTAACGTCTTGTTTATAATGCCTGTTTCATTGTAAAAACAAAATAAAGTGATAAAAGGCAGCATCAGTTCCTAACCCAAAGTGCTACACCAAAGTTTGACATTCCCCCGAACAAAGGAGTTGACTTGTCCACTAAATCCGGATATTTACGACAAGTTTAGCAGAACATAACATTCTCACTGCAATTCCTCGTACTTGACCGATGGCCAACAGCTGTTCCTGTGTCTTGGCATTGTACAACACCGGTCACGACATCAGCATTCGTTTTCTTTGTTGATTGCCCTTCTTCTTCATTTTTCTTTCGTTTTGAGAACTAATCATAGAGAGACTCACAAGTATCTTTAAGGCTCGAAGTGTATGTGGAAAGAATTAGTAAAAAGTGCCTCACAAGCCTTCGTTACCAAACTCCTATGGATAGTTTGCGGCAGGTGCCTGGAGTATAATTCAGCATGATCGGATGACTGAATGAGTGATGCTATCGGTGAAAATCCTTCGTTTTGTTTTTTACATCACAAATTGGTGTGAAAAGTTGTTATTTTTCACTCAAAATTTGTACACAGTCAAGCAAATCTACCTCAAAGTTTTCTTGTTATTCTTTGAGATGTGAATTTAATGGCATGACTCAGGAAACCTGCTAGCCCATCAGGCACAAATGGCTTCAGCTTTGGTAGCCCGACTCAAAAATTTGCTTGCCCCAGGCGTTGGGCTAGCGGATTTTTCGAGCCCTGACTGGATATGTCTAAAACTATCAATAATTGTGTTGAAATTTTATACCAGCTAGAATCACTAATTTTTTAGTTGATGTTGGATTTTGTTGCTTTAATTGTAATAAATTTCAATGTTTTTGAAACTATACCCCCCCCCCCCCATTGAGCACTGCAGTCCCTGTAGTAAAGACAATATTTGACAAATTAACCAAGAGTTTCCTAAGTTTTGAATCATTTGTCAAGATTCCATTATATTATAAACACATTCAACCATTTATTTTTCATGTCTTGAAAAGATGTGTTTGGTGTTGCATGTTTCTTAAAACTAGGAATTTGAAATTCAGCACTAGGACAACAATATTTTGACTTAAAATAAAATATCTGAATTTCTGTCCACAGAGAGTGGTCTTGTGCATACCTTGTCTGGCATGCTAGCAAACTTGTTGTCACTTTAATTAATTTCTCTTGTACTGCCACTTGGGTATATAACCTATAAAATTGGGCAAGTGCTACTGGAGAGATCTGTTTTTGGGATTTTAGTCTAAACATGTTGATAGGACATAGTCAAGGTATACAATCAATCAATGGCAATTCAATTGATCTTACATACATGTACATGGTATATCTGGAGAGTAAATATTATATATAATTATAATTACACTTTACTTTCTACTTTGCGAATAAAACTTGTTTTAGCATATCTTAAATTAAGATATGAAATTTGTGCTCAAAATTGCTGAACAGGGTTGAAAAATCAGATACATTTTGTCTTGAACAGGTCAGGGTTAGAGAGCGTTGCACTTTACTGAGACTTTGGTTGAGGACTCCCCCCGCCTCCAACCCTCGGGTCTTCCAGTTTATAATTAACATAAACAATTATTTTCTATGAGAGAATGCTAATTATTTTTTTCATTTCTGTTTCCAGTGCTGCCCTAATGATTGCATTTATAATGGAGACACATGGGCTGACATACAGGTATTGAAGAGATACATTACTTGCTATCTCTAGCATTTATAATGACCATCAGGGGCATAGCCAGCTATCAGGCAGAGGAGGCAAATGCCTCCTCTAAGATTTGCACTGGAAGACAAAAACGTCTTATTTTAGGACCCGAAATTCGGATTGAAAAGACCGTTAAAATGTGGGAAATACCATTTCTGAAAACCTGATTTTCAAAAATCTTCTGGGAGAGCATTCCCCCAGACCCCACCTAGGAACTCGCACCTTCAGGACGTGTTTTGCCTTCCTCTAAATTTGAAGTCTGACTATGTCCCTGATCATTGCATAATAAACAGAACATTGAAATTATGTCAGAAGAATGCAGATGTACATGTACATATATATATACAGTATCTGCTAGTACATATTTCTAGTGGTTTATAATTACAAATTTCGGCAACAACTGTTTATCATCAGGATATCCAAACTCTGAGAAGCAACTTGAAAAGAAAGTCTACTCTTTGGTTCCTATTAGCTAGAGTAGGCCATACTGGGCAGAAATTATAATATAATGGTATACATGTACATATATATATGCTGGACAAATCTCCAAAAGTCAGTACATGTACTTTTGAAATAGTGTAGAGTGGAAGAACAGAATAGTAGTGTACTAGACATTGGGTCAGCATGTATCATACCTGGTACTCTTGGCCACCTGTCGGAGCATGCAGTTTCACCATAAAGCACTCCAAAGCCCATATCTGACCCCCAATTCAAAACACGATCAAACAACACTTCACGCCTCTGGGTAAGTTTCTTTCTCATTTCAAAATTTTACAATTCACATGAATTTACCACATTTCAAACAAAATAAGTGAACTCCCATTTATAACAGAAAGTCTTGTACTTTGTGAGATCCTGGCTATATAAAGTCTAATAATTATTATTCTCACCCAGAGCCTGGTTGGCTTGTGGTATTACTTGCAGTTACAGTCTGTATGACAACATTTCCATCCACAGGGAAGCCTTCCTTCATGTGCAACACAGAAGATTTTGTATTAATCCAAATGAAGGTTTTACACAGCAGTTGATGGTAGGATTATTTGGTTTTATAATTATTTAATATGTCTCTGTATATTATGAAAGGGTCTGAAGACTCATTTTCACTTTAACATAGGGTTCCTACAGTCAGGGAAAAGTCAGTGAAAAATTCCTTTTCAACGTCAGGGAATTGTCAGAGAATTTTGATTTTGGTCAGGGAAATCCTATTTTTTTGTGCAAGTCAGTGAAAAGTCAGGGAATTTTTTATTCAAGCTTCACATAATTAATTGTTTGGGCTGTGGCAATGTTTTCTTCAAAAAAATTGCAGATTTTGATTGACATTTAAACCTTAGTTCGGAATGGTTGTGCTATGAATGCATCTGAAGTCGGGGCATCGCAAATTTACTCTATATGTACAGGTCAGTCAAGAATGCTATTTGGTCAGTGAAAAGTCAGAGAAAAGGCAGGGGATTTTTTTCCAAATTGGTGGGAACCCTGTATGTAACAGTAGTCATTTATAAGCAGACCGTTTGGAATAGGATTCTAAGTAGGGCTGGGACGACCTTTTGAACCTTAATTTGCAATATCACTGGTTTATCAAGATATAAACCTTGTGAGTTTATTTTGTTATTTTTCTAATACTCTAGTAACATGGAATGACATTTTAGTTTCGCTGGTTATTTACAAAGGAAGGTTCGGTTGTTCCAAAAAGCCAACAAACCTTTGAAGGCTATTTTCTACCTTTGTGCCAGCCCAAATTCCAAGAAAGGAAGTCCTTAGCAAAACGTTTAGTGTTTTGATAACAACACTGCCGGTAGAATGAAAATAGAGTATGTTGTTTTAGGAGCCATGATGTTTTATGTGCTGCAACCATGATGTTCTAGGTGCTGCCTTTGCTCTAACATCTGCAAATGGTTAGAGCTTCGCATCTTCTCGGATAAGGACGTTAAAGCGTAGGCCCTCAGAGACCTTTGTCAATTATTGGGTTGAAAAACCTGTTAAGGCTCTCTGTCCACCTCAGAGGAATAAAAATGCAATAACTTTTAAAGCAATATTACTACTCTGATAATTGTACTTATTTCACAGGAGTATGAACCAATCTACTTAGCAAAATATCAGGCCAGAAAAAATGGACTCGCAGACCACTCCCCTGGTAAGCATAAGACAACTTTGAAATAGTTCAAACTATTGGTCTTGGGGTACATTGGAGTTATTTAATTACCAAGAGTTTTAGTCATTCTGAATTAAGATTTTAGTGTGGAAGTTATCATTTTCAACATTTTAGTATTTTGGGGGTATCAGTGTGGAAGCTTGGCAATTATTTCAGAGGAGATTTTAACTTATCTCTCCAGTCTTGTCACATTTCTCTTCACTGTAGACAGGTGAATGGAGTTAATACTAAAAAATATGCAAGGTCATCTCAAATTTTCTGGTAACTTGCTGCTGTTTTTTGCTGATGCTGTGCGTTTTCTCTGAGTTTTTCAGTCCGTTCTTTAGATCTAAACTCTCACAAAGGTTTCACAAGAACTTTTGCACAGTTCACAAGTGTGCATGACATAATAGGCACTTTAAGCAGCTGGGACATCAATGGCAACGACGACAGCTGCTGAAATTCTACTTTCTTGTTTTCTCGTTTCCTTTATATATCACCCATTTGTTTTTATTTTTCTGTGTGTGAAGGAGTGCGAATTGAAGGAACAAGAAACGCTAGCTTTGAAGCCAAACTAATAACGGGACAATTTCTATTTCGACGTTCACGTTGTCTACAAAACCCAAAACTTGGGCTTTTCACGTTGTATTCCTGAAGACGACGGTGGACAGGTGGTCAGCTTGGTGCATTCCCAAGTCTGCCGTCGTCATCTACTTTGCCGTCCTGGTTGCTTAAACTCCCTATTTATAACAGTGGACCGTTTATTATCTGTGGGCCGCTTTTCTTTTGTCTGTTTGTGTGCGAATTCCTCTTTGAGCTCTATTCTGAAAGTTAGTCTCAGTTGGAGCTTCCCTTTGGCAACTTGTTTGACCTGGGATTTTACATGGCATGTGATATCAAATTTGTTGTAAGATAGGAATAGTCGTCAAATTTAGGAAATCCTGTCTTGGAGAACCTAGATTTGCAAGGGGGTTTGACCTTGAAACATCCCAAGCATGTTGGATGTTTGCATGCAAACTGCAGCCACTTATACTTACATACTATACAGTAGTACAATAGTTGGGTTTCAATGCTAGATCCACCACTGGGAACGTATGGAAGTTAACTTTAGAACAACAGGAACAAATGCTGTTCAAGTCATTCATATTAATAATATATAATCATGAACAAACTGAACTATCAAATATAACAGCTTGTTCCCGATGTGTGTTTCAGGCGGGGTCAAGAGAGCACATGAAGATGAGTCAATGGATTTCATGGAAACATAGAGCTGTTGAGTGTAGCTTGGAAAGAGAGCATTAGAGTTTATATCGTGTGTATACCAGTAGATAAGAGCTGTTGGTGAGGTAACTAACGCTGGGACCTAGCCAAGGATTCCTGAGCTCCTCCATGGGGAGGCTTCCTCTCTGTATTCAGAGATTGAGACAAGACTTGAAGTTAGCCTCCTCCGCAAGGAAATTCTGTTGTTAATCTGACCAAAGACGATGTAGTGATGGCCAGTGATGCCTAGTGATAGCTAACGAAGGTATATGTCCGTACCCAGAACACTCTTAGAGTGGCCTGCTGCGGAGGCTAACTTGGTGTATAGAACAGTCAACACTGTACCAAAGGGTGGAAAGGGTTGAATAGTTCTATCACACTGAGATTTCAGATGTGACTAAAACGATTTTTAAGTCACTGTTGCACTATTAAGGCGCGTTAGATTGGGAGCATTCCGGAACAGGAGTACATTCGGGAATATTCTGGAATGCTCGGTTGATTCATAAGGCAATAAAACGATTATTCTGGCTATTCTGATACGCCGAGCAGAATGATCGGAAGAGTATTCCGAGTAAACTGGAATGAGAATAGATCCTAATCGGGCAGTTTCTTTGAGTATTCTGGTTATTGTTAATCCGAAATGCTCCCAATCGAACGCGCCCTATGTCTTGAGTTAATATACTCAATTTCTATCTTGCCTTGTACATGTAAATATCACGTGCCATCGTTTGACGAATCTGACTGGCTCGTCTGCAAGATTAGTCCCCATTGAAAATTTATGTGCTCGGTCATAATGCTGAATACAAACGAGCCTGAAGAGTTGATGGACTTCAGTTTGCATGGTAAGGCTCAGATTTCGTCCCTTATGAGAAGGAAGAAATGTCCCATTCTCAACTGAGCACTAAGAATAGGTGATCTGGTTCAGTACCAAAATGTCCATTCACCATTGCATGAGTGCAGGGCAGATTTGTATACAGCTGTTTCAAGAAAAGTTGTCTCGGACAATGTGCCATCATGCATAGTACATTCATACTTTTGTACATAGTACAATCGTGCATTAATTAAGCAATATAAAACGGCTGCGAGTGTCTATAAACTCAGGGTTCGTACGGAGTCTGGAAAAAGTCTGGAAATCCAAAGACCCTTTTTCTAGACCTGGAAAAGTCTGGAAAATCATATCAGGGTCTGGAAAAAGTCTGGAATTTTGTGTTCATTGGAATTCCAGCCATTTTTGGAGATCAAATTGGGACTGGAGTGATGTCAACTGTGAATTTTTAGGTGGCAAAAGGCTTTTTCTTGCATTACTATTGAGTCTGGAAAAATCAGAAATTAGTCTGGAAAAAGTCTGGAAAAAGTCTGGAATTTTTATATAGAAGATTCTGTACGAACCATGAATACGGTACGTCCTATGTTCAACCACAAAATAATTATTTTATTACAACGGCCTACACAAAATCCACTTAAAATAAACAACTGCAAATTGAAATAAAAATAGGGTAACTACATCAAATACTTTGTTGTTGCTATAACAACAATCAAACAGATACTTACATGTAGGTACACCAGCTTTTGGCCCTCGTGAAAAAGTTAACAAGAGTACAATAAATTAAAATGTCTGTAAGTTATACTAATGTAATATTGCTGTAGTTGAGTACTGTTCTATAGCTACTTAGCTATAGGTTTTGAGGGTCCTCAATCTATAGATTGCATTACTAAGAAATAATATTTTAAAATACTGTATTGTCCAGTGGAGTAAGTATGAGTTGTTTGTATATCAAGCTAGTTTAGGTTGCTGTGGTATCACAAGCCACTAAAAGAAGGTCAGCAGACGGGTGACATGTGCTGACAAACTGAACGTTCAAACTGTGCTATATGACTGTTATTCAGGGCTAAACTGGGTCATGGCTTACTGTCTGGTCAATACTCCCAACCTCCACCTGAAGCTAAAGACACACATGAGAAGGAGGAACAGACAGATACGGTAGGGACATTTATTTATTTACAAGATTCGGCAATGACAATGACATTGAAAAGCAACAGTGACGATAAAGGTGCAGCAGCAGGGACTAACCACAGAGACGAGTGTCCAGTAATGGGGTCCTAGATCAGAACATACAATTAAAGAGAAAAAGAAAATCAGTAATGGCAACAAATATCTATAGAAGTTACGAATGAGCTAGTCAGGCAAGTGTCCTAGCAGCACGCTCTCTCCGATAAGCTGAGGCAGTGATTGGGTTGTGTGGCATTTTACACATAAGGATTTAAATGTCCTTGGATTATCCAGTGATAATTTTGATAATAAACTGTTTCATATAAAAGTATACAGCGAGTTGTTCCTTATTTTGCTATTTTCGGGCCAAGAAAGGCAAATAAATTATTTGGGCCTGACGATTAGTAGCCGTGTGGCATTCTTCTCTTTCCACCACGCTTACAGTTGTCATGACTCACATTCACTGGTTGTTTATACTTTACCTAGTAGCATTATTACATTATATAATATCGTAAATGTCTGAGCCAGTTAATAGAATGTTCTTAACATGAGCATTCATTTTAAATCTCCTGACATTAGTTGTTGCTCATTTTCAACAAATAAAGATAGAAAATGCAGCATGGAAGGGGAGAAGACCCTTGCCCAAGGACATGATATATGACACATAATTAACATCTTGACTTGCAAGCTTATTATAACGGATCAGATGCCCTAATAACAAACTACTGCTCGACTTTGTACTGTTAGCATTATACACATAGTTTTACCTCTGTTGCTGTTTTAAACAGTGTAAAGAGGAGAGCTACATGCATGTGAGATGTGATGGGCACTTTCAGGCCGAAGTACTAAAATTTGGTGTCCGACCTCATCTCTGTGAAATATGGCCAGATGGTATCAAATAAGCAACTCGGAAACAGAGCAAGTGAGTTTGAGCTAAAGTGCAGGATGGCACAGATGGAAGTGGATTGCAAATAATCAAACTTGATTTCAATACCCGAGGTTCTGAAATTTTATAGAATATTGTGGTTTGGACTACAAATTTGTTTTCTATTTTTTTTCCCCATCCATAACCATTACAAATATCCTCTTCCTATTTGAAGATACATGTACTAATACTCAATCAAAGCGCGATTTCTGGCTATATTTAGGTTTGGAAAATTTAAAGTACCCCTTAAAATCTACCCTAGAGTGCTTGAATTTGTAACAGGATTCATACGGGTTACATGTACGGAAAACATACGGATTGGAGTACGAAGTTGTCAAGACTAACAGTACACTCTCCCCCCTCCCCCACTTGGGTATTAAAGTTGTATTGTGTGTACAATCTAAACGTCGTGTAAAATTTTTGTTTCTCTTCAGGAACAAAATGGAATTGCTCCACAGATGTTCAAAACACTTATTGGCCATGGTCATCCTGAGTTCTCGACAAACCGGCAGCAAGATGCTCAGGAATTTTTTCTACATCTATTCACGACAATAGATAGAATAGAGGTGAGTCCATGTTTCAGTAAAGTATCTACCTGGTATATATTGAATATAAACAAACAAAATTTAAGTTGACATTTTTCTTGTCAATACAATAATATTTATCGAAATAACTGGAACAGTCAAGAGTTGTTTATTTTAACAGTTTCAAACCTCTTCTCACCATTCCCTCCCCCCACACACATCTGCTTTTTAATATTAGTTTTTGATCGCAGATACTTATATAAATGGACAGAAATACATTTTCACAGATTTTGAACATTGATCAGAGGATGGATGGGCAGTAATAAAGAAATATTATGGGAAGAAAGCGCTCCAACAGTTGTGGCAAGCATGAATGTAGTTATATGATGTTATTGGTTTCTGCTCAATTTCAGAGAGCCAACAGAGGACCAGTAAACCCAATAGACTCCTTCAGATATAAAGTGAGTGTCTGGGTTTTTTTTGGCTTTGTCAGACTGTTTGTTGGTTTGCCTGTCTGTCTGTCTGTCTGTCTGTTTGTCTGTCTGTCTGTCTGTCTGTCTGTCTGTCTGTCTATCTGTCTGTCTGTCTATCTGTCTGTCTGTCAGCCTGCTGGCCTGTGTTAATATTTTTGGTACAAATACACGTTAATCAGTTTATCTTGTTTAAGATACAATGCAGTTATGAATTACATTGTGTGAATCACATCACAACTTGTGCATCCAAATGACGCTGTACAATCTAGTTATGCAAAGTTATATTCTTTGCAGTTGTGCTTCCTGGAATCGTTTGGGTAGAACTGGTCTAGTTCTTTTTTCATTTCTGGAGTGGCAAATTATGATATCTAGTGACTATTTCTTTGTTGAAAATCAGTGATCTACAGTGTAGTTATGTTTCGGAAGACCATTCTATATCCAGCAACAATCCACTTTGGTCACATTTATCAACGAATAATAAACACCAAGATTGTCTGAAATGAATCTATACTTGTTAAACATCAGAGAAAAAAGTACTAAGTTTTTGAGTAAGTGAAACAATGCTCACTAGGAGACATGTTTGCATAATTAACAAATTTATATTTAATTACTAACTAATAATTATTGCCCCCTCCCACCCCTCCTACTTCTGGAATCAAGCTACACCTACAACCCATTAGTTTCCTCCTATCTTCTGTTCCTCTCTTCTTGCCTGATACTTTGGAACATCTGCCTCCCCTCCTCCCCATTCCTGATCAACCTAGACATGCATACACATGCCAGCATTTGTTGCCACTTGTCTATACACAGCTTCTGGGATTTTAGCAGGTATTCGGTTTCCAGTGTTGATGTTGGGAGCGATTTCTGTGTTGGTTGGTGTTTGGGAAGGATATGTAGTCAGCGTAGGGTTGGTTCATGTTAATGTCTTTGTCAGGTTGGTATGCTTTTAAAGAGTTCTTCAACCATTTCTTGTTTAGGTAGAGGAAAGAATCCAGTGTGTGGCATCTGGTAAAGTGCACTACACGTCAAGGGAGGAGACACTTCTCGCCCTACCCATCCCCCTGGAAGCTGTGCTTAATAAAGGTAGCATCATAAGTAGCATTCAATGGTTCTGTATTTGGA
>JAOBYG010031227.1:0-12400 GCA_025403545.1 Epizoanthus stellaris | reverse complement strand
TGGGCTGCTAACACATCTATACTCATGACATCACAATAACATCAGGCACATTTTCAAGAAAAGGGTATAATCAGATATGCTTTGGCCAGTTCTCCTGATTCAGTGATTAGACCCTTTTTATGAAAATGTGTCACACATACATACACACCCTAACTTATAACCACATCTATCTGTTGATCGAATACAAAAAAGCTGTATCATTGTGGCCTGAATAATTTCATACCACAAGCTCTAATGGTGGAAATATGATATTACACTTTCCAAATGCAACGTTCCTTGTCCACACGGATACGTTTCCACAAATTGTTTCGTGTTGGCGGCGCCTCATCTATGCATGCACATATGAAATGTGACCCCGAATAGGGAGGGTGGCTCAGTACGATATATAAAAATCAACCAGTGAATAGATCTGAATAGTGTTAAAACATAGACATGTTTAAATAGTATATCATGGCGCTATATTATCTTGATTCGGTAAAATTTAACAGTTCTCAATTTTAGTTTTATTTTTAAATTATGTTGTAACGTTAATTTCAAATTCAATTTCAATTTTAATTTCACAAACTTTCCCAGGAAAAGGGTATTGAAGTAGAACAATGTACGCAATCATTAACTGATAACCCGATCAGTATAGCGTTGTATGGTGTTGTATAGTGCAGTATAGGGTTGTATATGGCTGCATGTTGTGTTATAATGCTAATTAGTGCTAGATAATGCTGTAGTAAATCTATATGTACACTGGTGCAGTTATGGCATTCTCTCATAGAGTATATGCCAGTTCTTGCGTATTTCCGTTTTCGGTACCAAAATGAGCAAGAAGCGCAAATTGGCAGAACATTTCTTGCCTATTTACGTTTTTAACTCGTGGATTACGCACATGCGTAATCAAGAGTTATTGCGGTGGAGGGGAATCGTGTCACTCACTAATGTGAACTTTCGGATTATTTCGGATATTTTCGACGCGGTCCCGTCGGCGAGATTGAGCATGTTTTCATAGTTTACCCGCAGCAGTGTGTGAAGATGCATTCCAGATTCCCAAATGAGCCGCTGGATTCATACGAATTCGAGGCCTTCGAGGGAGAATATATCTACATGTGTACACTTAGTGTTCAACCAAACAATTATAAACGCAGTGGTGTTATTTGTTGGTTTTGGAAGTTTGGCGTGACATCGCATCCAAAGGCAAAGGAAAATTTGGTATTGTTTACGACCCTGCTATCAGATGTACTTGTTGGTGGACACGAAACATAATTTGCCCTGATGGAATTGGAACTTGATAATCTTCAGTAAGTTTTACTGATTTTAATAAATACGTTTTTCCATGATCCACAAATATTCTGATTGTACAACTGTCATGTCAGTCATATTCGTTGGCGCGTGGCCTTGTGAACTTAGAACACGTACTATTTTATTTTGCCAAATACAGTGTAGTGCATCGTGTTTATCCCTAACGGAAAATTTTACTAAAGAACAAAAGTAACTACAGTAAGCTTTCATCAATGCGACGGACAGATATTTGTTCCATATTGTACTGAACAAGTTTAATATGTCCTTGTTTTCTGACTATACATGCGGATCATGCATGCTCGTGATACTATGGACTATTTTTTTAAAATACTCTCATTTATGTTTGTTTTCAAAATGTTTTCGCCAAATATAGTCATGTTTATTACAGTTGCGGTGCACAAAAAACCGTGGGTAATTTTCAGTTTTTCAATTGGACTTGGAAGGATTTGGAGTGTGAGATATAGGTCTGCTAATTTGTATAGAAGTTTCGCTCTGAAAGCGCTGGATGGATCTTGTCATGCTCGTGGTTCCGTGAACTATTTATTTGTGGTTGTGTTGTGCATTTTGCCATGTTCGTGATGCGTAGCTTTGTATGCGGTTTTACACCAGATGAACTCAATGTGCTGATGTTTATCGCTCACCGGGAGCATACAAACGTAACTAATTCCGATTTCAATTGAAGTTCGATGGAACTTGGTGTATAAGAAAATCAGCGTACTCGAAGTTGTTCATGTTCCTGCCAGTTTGTCCAAGTAATCACTTTCAAGATTAGCCGATAGTAACTGAATGTCAATTCCGGTGTGCGTGTGTGTGTGGTTTGGGCGGGGGGTACCTCTACCAATACGCTGAAAAAAATGTTTTTGGACATCGTTAAATATGAGTTATGTAATTGGTTGGTATTATTGTTGGTTAAATCGAAATACAGTTAGTGTGCAGATATAAGTACAAATAGCTTTTGGAGCCTATACGCGTGCCATTTCGTAATCTACGAGTTAGCCATTAGCTACCTATGCTTGGTACCAAAAATGAGCAAGAAACGCAAATTGGCAGAAAATCTCTTGCCTATTTCCGTTTTTGGTACCAAAATGAGCAATAACTAAAAACGGTAATAGCAATACCGATCTGGGCTTCTGTATGCTACGGCCCTGACAGTGAAAGACAAACGTTGACTGATGAAAAGATTAAACGACCTTGTACCGAACAAACGGATAATCGGGTCGAGCAAGTAATGTCAAGTTAAAACGAGTGTGCATTGCCACCGATAGATGTGAAAGATGTAGACAACACTGTGTTGATAAATTTGAGGTTTTTTTCAATGGAAAGCTGTCCTGAATTAGCTACCTGTGCTTGGTTGAATGACAATTAAAAGAAAAGATGGTGCAGGGCAATTGTCAGCTGTCTCTGGTTTGTGACACTGAAAAACCGAAATCTTTTGCTGTGATTTGTGGCTTTCTGCATTTGCATCAACAAATTCAGTGACAGTCGCTTCATACAGCTTTGGTGTGTCCATTCCTGCCCATAATTATTGCCTGAAAAGTCCTAAAAAACAGTTGAGGAATTTGAATTGTGAAGTCAGACGGTCAGTTATAGAAATAGTTTGTAGTACGGATTGTTTCACCATTGAACTGCTTTGTAGAGGTAAGTTGTAGTGCCGTCTTGCAATATTTCGTTAGTTTCTTGTACATAACATATCCTTGCAGAAACGTATATTTAGCTCTGCCAGCCCAAACTTCAATTTCATTTGCAAAGTAGTCTGCCAAGCGAGTTAGGCCACTCTAAACGGCGCAAATCAGCTCACGATGACTGCATCTGCACTTTTAACAACAGTTTCAGTTAAATAAATTGAAGAACAGTATTTTGAATATTGTGAGATCAAATTCTTTTTTTTTGTACTTTCTGGAATAGTATTGTCTTGAATTTCAAACGTTCAAACTCGGAAACACTGTCAATTTTGCAGAAGAGGCATTATCCACTTCCTAGGAGGTGGATAATGTTTCAATAGCCGAGATAGCGAACCAATCAGATTGCTTGAAATGCGAAGGTCACCGAGTTGGTATGATACTATATATATATATATATGGAGAGAGAGAAAGAGAGCGTTGTACAATGCTGTATTATTCCTTATTTTTGACAGTTGTAATTATCCCCTTTCTCCTGAACAGTGTGACATGTTCTCTAAAATGAGGGAGTGGAAATATAGTATGGACTGATCAACTATATCAACAGCTGCAGGCTAAGAACAATCCTAATATCCTAAGTTATTTATCAAATGTCTCCGTCTAAAACACATTTCGCATTTCAAATTGATACTTCTGCCCCGGAATGTAGCTTTAGATTATTAACTCATTTGACTACCATCTGCAAGTAATTCTAACCGACAAGGAGTATATATGGGTCAGATGGATCGGGGCTAGGAATTTAATGTACAAGGAGTATCAGATCGGGGCTAGGAGTTTAACGGACAAGGAGTATATGTATAGATCGGGACTATAGGAGATCAGTTAACGGACAAGGAATATCTATGGATGGGGGCTAGGAGTTTAAAGTGTTATTTTCAAAGAGCTCGCCTCGCCGATTAGAAATAAACATATATGCACGTTCTCTTCTGAATATTATCATAGAAAATTCATATGAAACGGTCTCGGCCTTTATGTCATTTGCAATTATATTGATTGACGGCAACATATAATGTTGCTTGAAAACGTACACGTTTTTCCTCTCTCATTCTTACTAAAAACAGGTAGAAGCGAATGAACCGACTATCAAAAAGGCAAGTTGACTCTATTCAGCAAAGCACTAAATTTACATACAGAAAGAGCACTTCTGGCAGAATATTGGTCTAATTTAGTAAAGAAAACCACAAAAGTCAAACTAGTGTTTTCGAAATAAGTGTCAACATTTTTGACACACATATTATAATTCCACTCAAAACTCATCTTACGTATGTGAATGACGTGCTTTACAGAAACTACAAGATGACTTGAATTAGTGCATGCTCACCAGAAGGGACGAGTTTTGCTTGCGGCGGTCTATTCAGTGTAAGTCACTACCCTAGGTCTTTATATTATAGCAAGAAGACTATCTTTCAAAGACCAAAAGTATTGCGTGAAAAACGTTTCAGTGTGCTAACCATTAAACTCGAGCATGCAGCAGGTGAAACTGTGAAAGGTGTTTGTGAAATGATGGCGGCATTGTCTTGGCAATACAATGCCCATTCACCGGCCTCAGCCATTTGTTAGCAGACATACGTATAATATTGACTGATTGCAGTGAAACTGATGCATATAAAGACACGCTGAAAAGGAAATGAATTTCGACTTCACTTGTATCCATTTTCCTGGCATATTTTTCCGACTTGTATTAACAGAAGCACTCCCCAAAGCTATTGATATTGAGATAAGAACTGACCCACTGCATGACAGAGGAGAACAGTGTTCCATTTGTCTATTTGTATCGAACCAATGGACAACGATTAAGAATTGTTCAAACGGGAGAAGTTCCAAAAATCGTGATTACATATGGATTATTTACTATTTATTATCAACTTGCTTTTGACAAATTGAAGTTTTGTGCTATTGATTGTGGATACTAATAAAAATGCTTTTATTTTATTGACTGATGGTGTATAATAACCGCCAATAAAAATAATGAGTTACTTGGTAACTCTCGCGGAAAAAAACTGCGGGGAGCGGCAATAGAAAATTAAGAACTTTCTCATAACTTAATGATTTTTAATGAAATGGTAAAGTGGAAATGAGATAATATATTTTCATTAATGACTTGGAGCAGGTGGAAGCTGTATAATGGAGCTTGCTCGAAGCTGTGATACATTGTATAGTAATTGGTATCCTTTGAGAACCCAATTTCTCACAAGTCGGATTTAATTTTTTGTCGATTAGACTTTCTTATTAGACTCCAGTATTTCAATTCAGAACGTTTTATGCGTGCTAAAACCCAATTAGTTGAGCAACAAAGCCAGCTCCTTTTAGTATCAAATCCTTTGAAATGAACTCTAAACTTGATGTGTGGGGACGGCTTGTAATTTTATTTGCCTGTAGTAGAACTAGGAAAGGATATAGAAGGAAATTAAATGAGTACTAACTATTCAACTCTAAATTGATTACTTACAGAACTGTCATATACGTTCTAAAAGTTCGTGTAAACATATCCTCTCAAAAATCGTTATTTGAACAAAACGAAATTCAATATAGGTAATCCGCTGTCTGGCATTTTGTACTACTTATTATCTTTATTGAAATTAACTTCCATTATTGAATTAAATGCTATGTAAAATTAAAGCACTAAGACATCGTTAGAGGCTTAGGGCGCAGTTTTTAATTTAAATGGTAAATAGCCAAAAGTCATATTGAATCTCTTTGTGCGCCGTTTACTAAGTTAATGTTTTTAGAAATGGTCTTTAAGAATCTTGTTTTTAAAACGTATTTCTACACAAATGTTTCTTCTTTGGATATGAGCCGAAAGTTCGCTGTTTATATGCATTGGTTTGATGACGTACTTCAATTCGTGTCAGGGCTGATTTCTTATCAGGGACTGCTTATATGACTGATATTGCAACATATTTTATTCGGGAAGTTTCTCTCGTTGATTGATGGTTTCAAATATAAGCTTTCAACATGTCGAGCTAGTAGTAGTATTAAACGAAACGCAGCCCATGGTATCGTGCATTATTGATCGAATAAACCTGATTCTATGCCTCTTGTTAACTCTTGTTGCGAAATTATTTATTCACTGCTTTAAAGTAGTGAACTAACTTGTTCAGAAACATTAAGTGATGTATGAGGCACAGAGACTTTAATAGTTGACTGTAGTTTCAATCTTATAGCATGTTACATTTATCCTCTTCTGATTCGATACCAACACCTTTTCCTATTGTTTGCCTTTTTAAACTTTGTAGTTTCAAGACTTTGTAAGGAGCAGGGTTAACCATGTCTGTTTACTGTTAAGTAATTCACGTTGTTTCTGTTTGCAGTATTCTTGAACAAGGTCCTCAAGCGAAGCATTTGTATTCACAGCCAATAAGGAAAGATCACTGATATATGTTCTATGAAACCAGTGAGGGAAGTAAACCTCTGTGTGTTTTAAATAGACTGCTTGTTGGAACCAAGTTTCGATAGCTGAAGAGCGGTTAAATTACAAAGTCTTCGGCGGTAGAAATTGACTCAAGATAAGGACGTATACTTAATCTCTGAGTTTATCTTCAAAATATATTATGTTTTTCATACAAGCTGGGGGTTAGCAAAACGTGTTTTCTTTTTGTAGTCATGAGAAATCGGAGTTGGCTTTGATGTTTTCCTATATCCAGGCTTGTCTCTCGTTGGGATTAAGCCGACTGCTTATGAGTTTACATTAGTTATCGGATTTCGTCTAGTTGTTTCCTGGTATTCTTTGTGAAATTGAGAACTTAGCTCAGTCAAAACACTCTGGTTTGGTCTGTAGGTTTTAACATTTATCAACTGTTGGACAACTGAGTGTGCATCTTGCAAATTTACTGCAAACTTTCTTAAGCTCACATACATCAAGTGATTTGGACGGACCAAGTGGATCGGTTTTTGTGTGTTTCGGGAACACTAAATATACTACGAAGAAAGTCGTTTTCCTGATTGGTGAATATTCAACAGAAATGGGTTTGTTTTGTATTACATAACAAAATGCCTGTATTAAAATCACTGAGTTATTATCTTGGGCAACAACGAATCAAATTTGTAAATAAAATAATCAAATATCAAATCTCTATAGCTCCTAGTCCTATTATTTTGATGGTTTCGCCAAGTAATTCGCCAAATGTGTACCCTCTCACACAACATCGCAGAAACAAGAAAGACAAGACTAATTTTTAAGGAACGCTTTGAGAAATTTTTTTGTTATAAATTTTATTAACTTTATTCGTCATATAATGATATTTTATGAGGGTTTCAGGGTTTATTTTCTTTACATGCGAAAACTAATTTCAAGCAGATGGAGTGTTCTATGTTTACGTTTCAGAAGGAATAATAAGGCCATTTTATCTCTTGAGTGTATTAGTAAACAAATTGCACTTAGTAGAATGAAAATCAAACACAATTTGATGTTCATGTTTAACAAATGGTTACAATTTTCGCTGTATTAATTGCACTATTCAAATTATACTCACAAGTTTGAAACTAATTTCCGTCCATCACACCGTGAACTTCGCATCCTTTTATTTGCCAATTCTAAGGATTTATCTGATATTGTGATTAGCGAGTGCACCATCTGCAAATGATAGTTAAGAGATTGTGCCATTTTGAAAGCTTGTTTGTGTTTAATGTGATACTAGACTCTCAGTGCTAAAAGACCGAAAGACCCTAAGACTGTTGTGGTAAGTTTTTCAACTTGGATCTCAACTTTCTAGAAGAAAAAAACAATTCGAAACTTAGAAAGTAGTCTTGGGCTATAGAAGGATTACTGACCTATCTTGTGCTCAGTTCCCATTCGAGTTTACCAACCGTAAAGTAAGTTTTTCTATGTTCTAATTACCAAGAACATCACCCTAATGAGTTAATTATTAGATAGGATACGCCAGTGTAAACCTTTTTAATGCTAATGTTAGGATAAATCTTATATGCCTTTAGGGTGAGCGCCTGTTGTCAGTTTGGGAGTGAGCGGTCAGATCACTCGAGGTGGGTGGTCTGTGTGTACGCACGCTTACTCAAACAGCTCATAAAGACGGGTGCCGCTTAAGTGCAAAGTGTCATTCTCTATTAACGTCGCTTGGTACTTGTACGTAAAAGTTTACAGTGGAATAAAACAGTTCTAGTGATATCAGAGCGGTACACATTGCTGACAGAAGATCCTACACTTGAGTAATTTTCGGATATTGGTATGGAAGACGTGTCTGACAAGCGTGTGTTGTCGGCTAACGAAGAAGCACAGGAGCAACTTAGCGATACGCAATCGCCGTCACTTCAAGCGGTACAAGATGTGAGAAGTGGGATGAAGATCGATGAAGGCAACCAGCAACAACTTTCAGCCCAGTGTGATGTTGCAAACGATGGTAATAAAAACATTCAAGAAAACAAGGAGAACTCAAATGGGAAACAAAATGGTACTGTTTCCAAACCACCTTACTCTTATATCGCCTTAATAACTATGTCCATTTTACAGTCTCCGCACAGAAAACTTACTCTGAGCGAAATATGCGATTTCATAAAGAAAAGATTTCCCTACTATAAAGAAAAATTCCCTTCCTGGCAGAACTCGATTCGCCATAACCTCTCATTGAATGACTGCTTTGTGAAGATGCCACGAGAGCCCGGAAACCCTGGTAAAGGGAATTACTGGACACTTGATCCGGCTAGTGAGGGAATGTTTGACAACGGCAGCTTTCTTAGACGAAGAAAACGATATAAGCGTCCTAGACCGCCAGAGGGAAGTTCAGCTCATTTTGGGTATCCGTACTATTGGCACTGTGAGCGATCCTGTTATGGCTCGATATCCCCGGCATCGTTATTCCAAACCTTCCCAAGCCGCTCAGCAGCCTATCTGCCCTATTCCCCTTCAACAGCGCTGCAACAGCAGCACCCATTGCCAGCCAGCCCAGTGAGGACAGAGAAAGACCGACCAAAGTTTACGATCGAGAGCATCATTGGGTCTGACAAATCGCAAGAGAAACAGGACAATAACACTGTGACTGATTGTGAATCTAATTCGCCGTACTGGAAACAGAGCTATGTTGGCATATACAGCCCAAACGCGAGCACAACATCTTCCCGATCAAGTTTGCGTTCCTACGCGCTTTCACCAGTCGCTTCTTGCCGCACTTGTTGCTCACAGTGTAATTTCAGTACCTAAGCATTACCGACAAAGAAACCCGCGAGAAGTTAATAAGAAATATCCTTACAACTGACCGCCGCCACAAAACTATAACTTTGGTAGTTTCTAGCTTAATACAGATTTTGTGTTGGTAAACCAGTTTGGCAGTTATGAATATTTGAAGATAACAAAATTGAATTGTAGCTAGATATTTTGCCTGGGATGCTTCTATGGCGATTTATTAATACGAAACAGACTTGCAATTTAAATGTAATTCTTCAGTATAGATGATTATCTGCAATCTTTTTTGAATAAATTGTACAAAAATGATGAATTTAAGTGAAGCGTGTAGTTCTTACAATATGAGAATATTGATCGTAATCGGTGTGTTGCTGATCATATATCATACTAGCAATAGATACATTTCAATCAAATTGTTAACAAAAAACAACGTGTAAATTTCGCTTCCGATGCTTGTGAAGAATAGTCAGACAACTCGATGGGTAAGACCAATAATTTCTTAAAGGAGATCATCAAGATATGGCGTCTTGTTGACAAATTCAACTGGGTGAAACTGATCTATCATTTTCAGAATGATTGAGAGCTATATTTATTTGCCATAGCCATAGGAGATTACGAAGGAGTTTTTGGATCTGTAAATGTAGCAATAATGGAATAAAAATACGTTCCTCAAGAAATGTTAAGGTTGTTTCTTTGGTTCAGTTACATAATTCATCAAGGGAAATGACAGCATTTCTTTCTGATATACCACGCTCTGGCCTGATTACAAAGTTTACAAAAACATTCGTGCCATTTCCCAATAAAGTAAATACTCTATATCGGCTAAAAGAAGAACTACGTCAGCTATTTAATATTTATCCTCTTCGTTTTATGCACACCTCATTAGCTTTTCAGTGAGTCTGTAAATTCATAACAAGAACTTGGTTCCTTGTATCGCAATGGCTTTACCGCATCGAATTTGATTCACCATGTAGAATCTCTACAATTGTGATAAAAAATACTCCGCTATAGTCTGATAGAGCACAGTAAAACATTTCTTATTGTAGCTGTTCCAATATTTTTCAAATTGTTTCTACTTATTATTCTTATCACATACAATTATTTTAAATTTCATGCTTTCTTCGACATTTAATTGCGAGGTTAAGTCCATATTTTTAAAGATTTAGAGCCCTACCATTCTATACCGTGCGTATTTGAACCATTACTTCATTAATTTATTTCTATTTACATAAAATACATTTGTAAGATTCCTAGACTACGTAATTGTAAATCTCAGGTTTTACCAGTAAAACTTTGTGTACACTACTGTGCTTTCATGAGTTTCATAGCCTTTGAGTGTTTTGCTTTCAAATTATCCGAAGCAGAAACTAATTCCTCATTCTCATTGGTTTTGGACCAGGAGAAGATGTAGCGCCTAGGAGTTGTCACAAACTCTCTTTCCACATGACCAACTGTTTTTTACTGGTGGCGAATAAAAATGCACTTCCCTTTCAATTCAATTCAAAAAGACAACTTTCCTTTGCCATTCGTTTGAGCACTTAAGCAAAATTATTTGTTCAAAGTACATGATGCATTTACATTACTGAATGAATTCGGTTTATAACTTGGTATGGATTGTAACTGACCAGGTGAAGTCAACCGGATCACTCGGCCATTTTAACATTGAATGCCCGCGAGCACTTAATTATTTATAACCGAGCAGAGCGCTTATTTAGTAATATGTGTACAAAGCGCTCGAATCGATTAGCATAACACGTTTGATAAACTATTCTATCAATTTATTTTATCGCGGTGTATGATTTATCATTACCCTCTGTGCCAGTTGTGTTTTCTATAATTTTAATGACTGAGAAGGAAAAAAATTCCCACCCCTTTGCGCGCCGCTCGTGCTATCTATAGCCTCCTATGCCATCATTTATCATATGCTTTCGATCGAACGTAAACAAAAAGTTAATCTTTTCATTCCTCGAGATTTATTTGCATTAGACAAGGACCCTATAGATTATTATCTCACAAAGGATCCCGCGGAAAAGACCATAAAATCAACCACTAACAGCTCGCGAGATCCCTAACAGGTAATTCAAGTGTTCGCTGATTATATTCTAATGTGTACATGCTTCGTAATATATTTAATTAAATACATCTAAAATGCAGCAAGTTAGAGTAAATGCGAAATTCCTATTTAAACCTGGAAGTGGAAATTGAGGATAGTTGATAATTGCCCCTGGGTCTCCGAGGATGATAATTAGTTTGCCGCAACCAAAGAAGACCTATATTGCGGCATCCGTTTCATTTGATACTATCTGGCACAGGATATCCGGAGCTTCAACATAGTGTGTTTAATAGTTGGTGGCTTTCAGACCATTTAATAGCCATCACTAGAGGGAAAAAAAATACAAAGCAATTGATCGCGAGTGTGAAAATGACTAGCTTAGAGTTAGAGACACGGGGGGTCCTGGCAGCTAGTTTCCACGTGGGATTGTATCAGAGATTTTCACACGGTTTTTCAATTAAAATAAAGTGAAGTTAGTGTCCCCAGTTCAGTTGGGAAATTAGTGTAAGGTTTTGATGTTTGTTAGTATTTTAAAAATGTACTGAAACGTTTCGAGCTAAGAGATGGGCAGTCTTCACTGCTGGTGTCTCTTGGGTTTCAACTGATGGAACTGATAAAATATAACAATATTTAAAACGTTAATTAGAAAAATCAATTTAGTGATACACGCAGGGAGCTTTATGTTTTCTCAGTCTCACAATTTTTTGCTTCATGAACTATGAATACAAATATTTCCCTCATTAACAGTCGGTGAGAAATGACGTTGTACGTAACTGCCTTTAATTACAAGATCAGTGAGATCGGGCTTACAGCAGCCAGCCATGTCAACGAGAACCCCAGCTACATTATTCAGTAATTATTTGGACGTTTTCGACTTTTGAGGAGGAGGAGAGAAGTTCGTTAATTATATCCTTGAGAGAATACCCAACAATATGGCAATACGTTTGGATTGGATGCAAGTAACTCTATAAACTAATTGCGATTTTTGAGCCACCAATACACTTTGCTGAAAAGCCCAATTGGGAGCTATTAATAAATATATCTAACGCGTTAACAGGAAAGGGGTCTTGTCGATTTTCAGGCCGTATTATACAATTCACATCAGCTTACAAAACAGCCATAGATCAGCGAATAACTGGTTCATAAGGCGTTTTTAGCGTGTTTATTTTTTAAAACTCTGTTTTTTCCACCATATGTCTTGGCAAGTGTTGTTTTGATGGACTTGACTAAGGTCTCACAGTTAAACAT
>JAOBYG010031116.1:0-12402 GCA_025403545.1 Epizoanthus stellaris | reverse complement strand
GTCTCAAGTTTAGGGGGCATACATTTTTGGACCCTTTAAAGAGGGGGCCACCAGTAAATAATGACCGGTCCGTAATAAAATTAAAAGAAAGAAACCATACTTTTCTTTGACAGGTATTGAAAGAAACATGTGCTGTGGGACTCATGTGACCAACCTCAGTCAGGTCCAGGTAGGAACTAGTTGACCTGATTGGAAGCAGAGGGGCCTGAAACTAGTAATAAAGACAACATTACTGTTTCAATTTGAAAAGGGTTGATGTAAAGTCAGAATCACTATAACATAAAATATTTCTTTCAAGAAATGTTTGTTAGGTTACAATCTACATACATGTAACCAAGTTTTATGTTGCTTTTGTTGACTTAGAGAAGTCTACAAATTAAAGGTGCTAACCATCCCTTATTTGGCAGGTGTCATGTGTACACATCGCTGGATTTCTTGCACAGTTCACAATTGGTGAACCTGTTCTGCCTTTGTTCATTGTTGTGAATCAAAGGAAATGTACACAGGGTTCCATGGTCCTTGAAAATCCTGGAAAGTCCTTGAATTTAAAAACAAATTCCAGGGCTGGAAAGTCCTTGAAAATCATTTGAGGTCCTTGAAAATCCTTGAATTATCAGCTGGCTGCAGTGCCAGAAAATTAAAATATGCAAAATAAACAACATTGTACAATATACTGGAGATTGTATAACTAGCATTGTTTGATGTTTACAGAAAATATGCAAAAACTTAAAAGTTTTATTTGCCTTATTTTCTTGGAAAGGTCCTTGAAAAGGCCTTGAATTTCATGTTCAGTTAAGGGTAGATAAATGGGCACATTGTGCAAGAATTATATATGTACATGTATATGGATGTAATTGTGTTTTTGTTATATTTGTGTTTTGATTTATTATCTCTTCCTTTTGCCACTCCAAACCAGACCAAACTCTCAAGTGCTTACAAATATTAAATAATATTGATTGGTGTTCTAAAACTGTGGTCCTATGGAACTGATCAGTAAAATAATATCAAAGGAGTTCAGAATAATCCATATGAAAATATTTGACCATTCTGAGGTCTTCTTAATACTTGACGAGTTGCTGGGTTCCATTTCACCCAATCGTGAATCTTTGGTAAATTGTAAGCTGGGGTGCATATTTTCTATTGTAGCCTCTGGCCACAAATAATTATAATGTGATTATATTTTGATAATAGGTGATCAAGCTGTTTCCTGACACAGAAAACATGACTCGTGGTATCAGACTGTTCTTTTTGGCTGGTGACAGAGTCATGAAGTACTTGGGCAAGTGCTTTGACAAGGAAAGAACACTTACTAAGCTGCTCAGGTTAGTGGGTTATTCATGCACCCAGGAGATGGGGGTGGGGAGGGGGCAAGTGCATAGACAAGGAAAGAGCACCTACTATTAAACTGCTCAGGTTAGTGGGTTATTCCTGCACACTCAAATGATACTAAGGCATGTTCACTCTGCTGTATATAGGGCCATGGTAGATATTACTACGCAAGGTAGAGGCATAGCGGTAGCTGATCATGGTTGCAGCCAGTGAGAATGTGGTCACAGTCTGTGCACATGTTTCATGAATGACATGTTGTGTCATGTGGCTCTTGAGACGCTCTGTGCACATACACTGTGTGTCTATTTTTATTATTTAGTTTGCTTTCAAGTTTCACGTTCTCAGGGCCATAGCCAGACTGAAAATTTGACTGAGGCAAAGTGAACGAGCACCAGCTACTAGGGGGTCTGGGGTTCCCCCCCAGAAAATTTTGAACATTAAAGTTCTTGTAAATAGCATTTCATGCAGTTTGAGGGCACTAACCGATGGTACTATCTCATTTCCCTCCTGGTAGATTGGTCAAAACAAGTGGGTTTGAGAAATATTGATTGAGGCAACTACCTCATTTCAGCCTCTTGGTAGCTACAGCTGTGGTTCTGTAGTTCGGATATGCAGCTGCTATAATTTTAGACATACTGCAGGGGTGGGTCCAGAAAATAACAAAGAAGGGGCAGCAGCAAGGGTGGTTGCAGGGCCGCGCCCGCTTTGGAACAATTGCAATATGCAGCTGCATTTTGAAGTGAACTGACAATAAGGGGGTGGGGGAGGTGGGTTGCCCCCTCAATCCCCCCTGAAACTGCTCCTCTACTACGCCTACAAATTAACTCCAGAACTAAAGTTTTAATAATCATTAGAGAACTTATGGGAGTATGGGATGCATTGTCAATGCCGTATGGTTAATGCGAAAATGAAGAATTGGAAGTTTTGTTGTAAAATAAAAGCTGAGGGAAATGCAAGGGACAGGAAGTAATGCTGATGGTTTGTTTTCTTCCCAGAGTGCTGTACAACTTTTAAATTGGATCCAATTATGAATATGATAGTGGACACAAGGGCTTGTTTTCTGATGATTTAATTTATAAAGTTCTCATAGGCATCATGTCATATCTAAAGTGTTGGAGATAAGGATTGCTTTTGGTCAATCAGAGTGCATCTGAATGGAATTAACATGCTTGGTGAGATAGGGATTCCCAACAGTGTCGTAAAGACTGGTTCGACAATGGCCGACCAACCAGGACACTTGCTGCTCCGTATTGTTATTCCTTAATTATGCAGGAAATTCTATCCTTCCCCTTCTGTCTGTCCCTTGTATCATAACTAATCTCCGTTAGCCCGGTCTCTCATTCAACCGTTTGTCGCCAAGTTTCTGTTGATCTTCCCCGCGTGTCCTCTGGCGCTAGCTATAGGTGTTATTTAAAACTGTTTATACACATCTGTAAAACATACTATCTGAGGTGTCGCTGGTGACAGAGCTGTACATGCAGGACTAGTCTACACGTGTTTACGTATCTCATTATTAATAGTTGTACAACGCACGCGCGGGGGGAGTTGCCACTTATGCGAGCACATTCCCTTTAAACCTGACCATTACTTGCTCTCCACAGCTGCGGCCCAGATGATCACACGGCAGCTGTTGAGCGAGTTTATACTGCACATAAGGCTGGAAATAAGGTAACTGCTTGTAACATGTGATTGTCTGACTGTGTTCATCATATATAGTGCCCACTGAGTGAATTAGTTATACTTTCAAGGAGATGGTATACTGGACAGGACAGTTGTCCATGCATTTTCCACTACTTAATTTACTGCAACAACAACAACAACAACAACAACAAAGAGATGGAAAATACTTTGCAAGTAAATATTGTTCTTTATTGATCTAAATTTGTGCATGGAAAGAGTGCACGATTCCAGAGGCGGATTTAGAGGAGGGGGCTTATTAGAGGCGGTGGAGGAGGGGTAGGGCCTAGTTGAGGGACAGAGCTTAATAAAGGGAGGAAGCTTATTAAATTTTGAAAGTGTGGATCAGCCTTTACATGAAAATAATGCCGAATGTTATTCATTTTCTACACAATATTTTTTCTTGGCAAACATTCTTTTACACATATCCTGTTTGGTTGTAACTGGCATGATGCTATAATAGTATAAAAGCAACGTTACAACTATTTACAAGCTTTATCAATTCTCTTTCTGTGGCATGCCTGCCCAGTTCAATAACCTTTTGAGGGAGAAGGAGCTTAACAGAGGCTTATTAAATTTTGGCTTTTCTAGAGGGGGCATATTAGAGGGAGGGGCTGAATAGAGGGAAGGACGCTCATTAGAAAGAGAGGGCTTTATAATAGAGGGAAGGCGTGTAATAGAGGAAATACGGTAAATGTCATTTACTGATGAGAAATCATGTTTCCAGTTCAATACAGGATTCTGTCTAACTATATTCAGCTGACTTTCAGGCAATGAAAATGTTGCTCCGGGAAGTGGCGCAGTTGGAGGCTCACAGATTGAAATCGACAAGAAATGGTCAGCGGTATCTCTTGGTACACAGGTATTGACATATTGTGTAAGACATACGATGATTGATCAACTAAGAGTTGATACGGTATGCTTTTCGCCGTGAAGGTTTGACGAAGGGATAGCGCTTGAAACGTCACTTAAAATCTTCCACCCGCACTGCCTGAAATATACCATATCAAGATCCCCTTATCTGTCCTACTTGCCGACGTAGAAAATTCTACTGAAATTGAGCTTTCAAGTGCAGTCGGAAGAAGAGTAAGTACAAATGGGACCGAGTG
The DNA here is from genome assembly GCA_025403545.1 of Epizoanthus stellaris. Taxonomy (NCBI): domain Eukaryota; kingdom Metazoa; phylum Cnidaria; class Anthozoa; order Zoantharia; family Epizoanthidae; genus Epizoanthus; species Epizoanthus stellaris. The sequence goes on along the minus strand of JAOBYG010031116.1, from coordinate 8,287 downwards.
GGCTCAATTTTACAAACCATACAATGTATTTCCTAATCAGGAGGGAGCTAATGGCAGATTCTGTATTTTGATCCTTTAGTCTTTACTATCTTGACTTCTGACTTTTGAACTACAAAGGACGTTAGTCACAATCCTGGTCCTTTGCACGCAAGAGAACATTTGTACCAATCATAGAATCACAATGATCCAAAGATGTATTAATACTCAATGGAAGTATAGAATTAGTTGTACCTACGGTAGCCAAGTGTAACAGAGTGAATACAAACAAAATCTCACGCATTGTTTCTTGTGATTAGTGCATCCAGCATGTTGTATCTGTAACCAGAGTATACCTGGGTTCCAATTTATACAAGAAACCTTTGTGATTGTGTTGCCCAGTGTAACAGGCTCTATAGGGAGGGGGCATAAACAATTAGGACACACAAAAAAGTCGCGCGGACTCGGCTAGCTGGAAAGAGAAGAGAGCGCTCGCGAGAAGGGATCGCCCAGGGGTCTTCCTAGCGCGTACCTTTCTTCGATCTTTCCCCGGCCACGTACTGGATCGTGTGCCGAGATTAGCCAAAGTGATTATTTCCGTCCCCCTGCCTTGGAGCCCGTTATACAAAGTCTAGGTTTGTGCTGGAGTTCCACGTTTGTTTCGCGTTTCCTCAAACGCTCACTACTATAACAATATGGAATCTCGAAAACTATTACATATATTTTTATATCAAATTTTGCAGTGATGTGAGACTAAAGTTTCATCCATCTGAATAAATTTTCAACTATAAAAGGTGCTACTCATCCATTGCTCAGTCGATACAAACCGAGCGACACAACACAGCAGTCATGGTCAATATTAAACTAGACCAGGCAAAGTGTATCTTCAGTCGTGACTTTCAACAGAATGCAAACCTCTGAATTTTATTTCGATTTGGTATTGTGACGACCAGTTTCAAATGGCATCTTCGCTTGTAAGTGAATCAGTTTTGCAACGTGGTTGTTGAATATATTAGTGAATTATTGTACAGCCAGAGTTCCCTATAACTAATCACCTTCCTTCTTAAACAGGGAAACTGGCGATATGGATTATATGAACACAATTAGCAACGGACTTTCTGATCAGGTAGGGCAATTGAAATCTCTGTTTATAATAAAACAAAGTTGCTCTTTCACAAAAACAGCACAAATTCGACGATCGCACCACCGTGTATGCGCCTCTTAATAGCGGCAGCCAGTGGCGCCTTTGACTGATCTCTCTTTGATACTAGAACTGTAATGCACATTTGGAAAGGCACTCTCAAGACTTAGAGCGCTTTCCATTTGTCGGGTCTGGCCGGCACGAGAGAACTGGTTCTGGCCATTGTGAATGGAAAGGTCAAGGCGCGCACAAACATTTTTTCCCGCCCAAACTCACCAAATTCCCGCGCCCTGGCCGTCCGGAACGGGAGAACTGAGCGGCTCTAAACCATGAGCAGGGCCAGCCTGGCCAGAATTAGTTCCGATAGTTGTCGCGTTCCATTTGAGAACGACCGCTCGGGCTGGACTGACCCAACCAATGGCAAGGGCCCTTAAAGTGCAGACTCTAGGTAGTGGGTGAGCTAGAATTGAAACAAAGGTCACCTAGTTCAGAGACAGGTAACAACAGCACATCATGTGGGGCACGAGCAAAACGAGGCATTATCTTATTTCTCACTTTCTCCGTAGAACGTGCCAGTACTGGTGACTGTGGGGCCCGACAAAGGTCAAGGACAGTTTCTTCTTACTGGCCCAGAAAAGCAAGTGAATGAAATTGGCCCAAAGTAAGTGGAATGGTTTATAAAATTTGAACAATAGTTCCCGGAGGGAAGAATCGGGAGAGTGAAGTTTTTTAAACGGACATTTACGGTGCAGCACGTACAACTGTTGCCAGCGTTAAGACTGGTTCACATATGCCGCAGACATGCCTGCGATAGATATCGCCGACAAATCGGGAAAGTTGAAATCGGTTCAACTTTTCCGATACGCCGGTTATAGCACCTGCGATGTCAGCGACATGTCTGCGACAGATGTTCACATGTGCCGTATAGTACCGCAGGTAGCATCGGTGACATTGTCGCAGGGATGTAGCAGGCACGTCTGCAGCATATGTGAACCAGGCTTTACGTTTTGGAGTGGTGAACATATGAGGTCCATCCATACGAGAGTTGGCGTTGGAAGCTTTGTCAAGATGTGTGCAGACATGCAGTGATGCAAACGTGACAAGTCCAGGATCATGCTTCTTTGTTTACTAATGAAAATGTGGCCTCAAAATTGTTTCGGAAGAGCCTTGTTCCGTACTCAACATCCAGTTCTTCCCTTAACTCGTACATTTTCTAGCAGGAGATATTAGGAGGGGGCGCTTATACAAGGTTGTTTAATCGAAAGGGGCACTTATTTCAAATTATAAAAGGTGGCAATTAAGAAATGTTTATTCGAGGGGGCGCTTACTTCACATTTCATGTTCTTTAATGGGCGCCTATCTGGGAGCCTGATTGTGAGACAGGCTTATTTCAAATTTTCTATTCAACAGCGGAGGCTTATTTCAAATTGTATATTGCAGGGGGTGCTTAGTAAAGGAAATACGGTATATCAGCATTGATATGTTATTTTACCATCAGAATCGCATCGCTACTTGACGCCAAAGGCGGCGGTCGAAAAGGCAGATACCAGGGGAAGGCGAACAACCTCAAAGGACGCACCGCAGCCGAGGAGCTTCTCAAGGAATTTACCAGCTTAAACGTCAACGATACCCAATCTAGTTGATGAATTACACGATATCCAGAAACCAAGCAATTTATGTGAATAGAATAGTGGACCCTAAATAAATAAAAAGGTTCAGAGGCAGCGATATGTACAAGGCAGAATTTAATGAATTGCGTTTGCCACTATGGACCTTTTCTCAACATATGGCGTACATATTGGATAAGTGATGTTATCGGAGGGCAAGCGAAGGGCAAGATCCGTTGAGCCAAAACGCCAGTTGTAAATTTCGGAATTTTCCACTTCAAATGGAAAGGCATTTGGCAGTTAGACAGAACCGGTGTGGGTGGTCGGAACAGAACGTGTTCCATTTCTACAAACCAACCGGACTAGCCTTGTTTCCAATTCCAACCCTGCAATCTGATTGGCAACGTTAGCTCCATAAATTTGGACCGTAAATGCACTTCCCATTTACTATTCCATCCCATTCCAAACGGTCGAACCGAACTGGCTAAATGGAAAGCGCCTAAAGACAACACTGTAAATCCTATGCTGATGGTAACAATAAATATATGATTAATTGATTGATTGATACATCAATAATGCGCAAGCGTGTGATTTTTGTGTTTCTGCAACCTGGCCATCCCATCACTTATCCAAGATGGTCGCTGTATTGTCAAATGTCAATTGCACCCAAGATGTAAACTTGCAGGTGGAAAGCGATTTGTTCGATTTTCAGGGTTGCCACAGATCTTACATCTCAAAATTCCATGACTTTTCCATGACTAATTATTAAATTGCAGACCAAGAAATAAGTTTCTAGGGGGGTGCGGGGGCATGCTCCCCCGGAAAATTTGTAAAATATCCGTTCTCTGAAATGGTATTTCCTGCATTTTGAGAGTGTTTTCACATTATATTTCATTTCTCACGTTGTAACAAAAAAAATTCCATGACTTTTGACCATGGTCTGGAATTTCCATGACCAAAATCAAAATTCCATGGCTTTTCCATGACTTTTGCTAATTTTCGAAATTCCATGACTTTTCCAGACTCCGTGGCAACCCTGATTTTGAACCCAATAAAATTCAGGTTGCCCTATTTATGTTGCATTTCTAATTGTTGATGGTAGGTTTTGATTTCAATTTATTTTGTAGTATTGATAAGGATGTGAGATCAGATATAACAAAAAGCCACTGTAGTGTAGCGAAGATGCAAACAACAAAAATTGCCCACAACGCACAATGGTTGCAAATTGGCCTTTGTCGATTTTGCAAATATACGCAGTGGCCAAGTGTAATTGGTTGCCCACCCCTGCAGAGTTGCGGTAGATTTGTAAACAGAGTCGAGTTCTACAGGGTTGCCACGGATTTAAATGTTAAAATTCCCCGACTTTTCCATGACCAATTCAGTACAAAATTCCTGACCAAGAGATAAGACAATATATCCTCATTCGGTCTCCAACCTCCCCTCAAGCCGACCATACCTCACCAAATACTTGTACTTGTCACGTGAAACTAAGCAACGAAATCGAGGCTCTGCACTCCAGGGGACTGGGCCCGCTATCGTCACACCATGCACTGGTGTTATATCGGGGGAAAAAACATTGCTGCTTTTTCACTTTCTTTTTCTTTCTCCCTCCGTGCTGATATCTTTCGGAGTTTTCATTTCTCACTTTCAAACAGAAACAATTCCACGACTTTTGCATGACTATTGACCATGGCCTGGAATTTCCATGATCAAAATCAAAATTCCATGACTGTTCAATGACTTGTTTTAAAATTTTCAAAATTAAAAAAAAACTTATCTAATGGTGACTCCCCTTAGGGGCTATTCAGCACCATGTTGTAATCTGATAAATTATAACAAATCGAAATCAACTGGGTCAAAAACCCCATCTGGCAGGGAGGCTGGCCAGACGGCTATTCCATGACTTTTCCAGACTCTGTGGCCACCCTGACTACGTCAATAACTCAAACTCGCATTGCCGATTTTGCTGTAGTCAGTTTGGCGCTTAATCGGAAATTCTAATTACTGAGTAACAATTTGCCCCCTGTGGAGGCTGCACTGCGAACTTAGAACAGTGAATAAGTGCCATTCTGCTAATCAAGTTTCTGTTATATCTTGGTTGGCCGCTGACCAGATACAACTCCTAGCAGCCACAAACCTGCCTGTTACTGGCGAATCATGACTAATGTTATTCATGATCCTGGTAGTCGATGATTGGCTGCTTGAGACAAAGGTTCTTTGTTCGAACGTTCAAAGGTGTTTAGAATTCAAAAGGTTTGTTGATAAACGTTATGTCGGCAAGCATTCGCCTATTCCTACCAGCGTCCAAGTCCCCATCCGCGGAGACCAAGAACCCCCCCGCCCCCTCCCCTTGTCTTTCTCTTGACGCCCTAGGCTGTGGTACCGAAATGGGAGTCAAACCAACATTCTAATAATTTTAATATACCAAGACATGCTTTACACAGTACCGCAAATCAAACATGGACACCGAATAACTAGTGCACCCGTTGCTTCCCGCAGGTGCTGCTGATGATGGCGAGTAAGTAGTCAGCAGTGACGAAATATCCAGAGTACATATTATCACTGACAACAGTACCTGCTCTTTGCACATACTACTGGCCTATGCTAATAAAATGCAACTCACTCGCGGAATATTCTACCCATGTACGCCACTCAATTATCTTACATTCATATCAGGGTTGCCACCAATCAGAATCAAACAATTCCCTGACTATTCCTGACCACAAGATAATTTTCACTGATCACGTATGAGCCCAGCCCAGCGAAATACGTCTATAATTAGAAATGTTCTTTGGTATCATTTGTGTCATCGCGCCAAGTGAAAAGATTTATAACAATATTAAGATATAATTTTAATTATATGTTCGATCAAAGGATTTTCAAAAGTTTCAAATGAAACGCATGTTTGGATCTGGTGATGATCAGACTGATTGAAAACGTTTGTCTTCGTTTTGTTTAATCTCTTATCAAATGTTTAATTATATCTTAATATTTGACAAACCTTTGGTATCAATATTCAAAGGCAATTCTTAGCCAAAATGCGAGTGTGAAGAAAAGTTCATGGGCTCGTTATTCATCCTCATCATCATCCAGCATAATTCGCCTTGCTTTCTTATGGTGACTCAGTGGCATAGCAAATTCCTCTTCATCATCATCATCGTCGTCATCACCATCATCTTCTTGCTGTGAATGGTCGTCCTCCTCTCGGCCGCGCTTCCTGGATGTAAAACTGACCTCCGCCACATCACCCTCAATGTCACCAGTGTCACTGTCCCTCTGTGCACTCTCACTCGGTGATTCATCATCACTGTCATCAAACTGTCTAAACTTCCTTTTAGGTTTCTGTGTGTTTCTCGTCTCTACGATATCTCTGTTCTCCTTGTCTTCTGTGATTGTGTTTTCATCCCTGTCGTTGAAGTCTGAACTCAAATCCTGTCTTAACGTTGCTCTTGCAGTGGACGAATTATCTCCGACTTCATCATCACTGTGGTCAAAGTTTTGGCTTCTTCGTTTGCTTTTCTTAGCACTAGACTCCTTTCGAGTGTTGGCTCCGTCGTTCATCATCCCAGGTTCGCGCATCTCTGGAGATCCGTTTAGGATTGGTGACAAGATCTCATCTTCTGAGCTGTGGCATTGAAAACAATTGATAACCAACCCATTAATCTACATAGTTATTCTATCCCACTTCTAACACCAAACTATATTATATTGCGCAAGTTTAAACTTCAAACATTTAAACTGTAACATCCTAACATATATACCTATTTTTCCCTGCATAGAAACATTGTATTCCAAACCGAAATATAAAGTTATTTTTATTTTTGTTTTACCTTGTTTGTACGCTCTTCTCTGCAGTAAGGATCAGTGTTCTATGTGATTTGATCTTTTCTGTTACTTTACTAATTTTATAACTTCATTCCAAATATAAGCTCCTCCCATTTGTATAATTATGGACTTAAACACGAAGAACCTGGCACACAACTTGTGCATTCTGGTTATTCCTTATGTTATTATCACAAATCAATTGGTACCATTTGCTATCCTGTCAACTGTCAAAACTTTCCAACATTATTCATCGGACTGTTTTTTCACTTGGCTAACCAAAGACTGATTTCAATTAATCAGTAAGAAACAAATCCAGATGTTAAGCGTTTGGTTAAGTGTGAATTTTAATTTTCGCGAATACAGATAATGACTCCCATTTGTTTCGAACAAATATGAGCCAGTGCCAAGGGGCAGTTCATGTCTTGCAACCCTGGCATTAGTATCTAACTTTTTCACCAACGTAATGGGTGGAGCTCCGTACTACGGCGAGGTAGCTAACACCACTAACACTGGCATTAGCCTAAGCTTACGGACAAGTGCATGGGTACTTAAGGTCACCCTATTGAACGTCAAGAGGTTAGATCAACGCTCTTAATATCTATGTTTAGACAATGAAGCCAATGAAGGTCGCACAAATTCAACCTCGGTAGTGCCAGAAATCCTGGCCAGTTGGAGATCTTACTGACTGAGCAAACCACACGCACATGCGAGCGTGCATGCACATACACAGTGACACACCCACAGTCACACACACACACACAATGACTTGTTCCTGGCACAACTACTAACCTTTCATTATCGCTGCCTCCATCCATCTCATCAAGGGTCCTTCGCCAGCTCTTGGCACGTTGCCTGTTTTCTTGTCTGTTACGACTCGGTGTTTTGTCTTTCCTGCGACCCTTCTTACTTGTAGAGTTCTTGCGGGCAGCAGCCAAAGCAGCTAGTTTCTCCTTTCGTGCTTGATTTCTCGAGTTATTCTTGTTTGCTTGGCTGTCCGTTGTCACAGCAGTTGTGTTTACTTCTGTGCTTCCTAGAAATAATGGTAATCATCATTATACGCATTTTCCAGGTAGATATGTTCACATGCGCAACCCCTCTACATTGTAACTCCGAGAGATCGAACGAAAAGCAATGAAGACACCGCTATACGGATGATAGGTAATATTGAAATATAGTAACGTATCAGTGGAGAGATGCCAGATCACTAACAGTGGCATTACCTAAACCATATTCGTACATGATCTCAATATACCGCTAGTAACTTATATCAGTAGAGAGGAGGTGACAGACCACTAACACTGGCATTACCCTACTCTTATCCATACATGATCTTAATATACAGTAACTTATCAGTAGAGAGGAGGCGACAGACCACTAACATTGGGATTACCCTACTCTTATCCCTATATGATCTCAATATACAGTAACTTATCAGTAGAGAGGAGGTGACAGACCACTAACACTGTGACTACCCTACTCTTATCCATACATGATCTCAGTATACAGTAACTTATCAGTAGAGAGGAGGGTACAGACCACTAACATTGGGATTACCCTACTCTTATCCCTATATGATCTCAATATACAATAACTTATCAGTAGAGAGGAGGCGACAGACCACTAACATTGGGATTACCCTACTCTTATTCCTATATGATCTCAATATACAGTAACTTATCAGTAGAGAGGAGGCGACAGACCACTAACATTGGGATTACCCTACTCTTATCCCTATATG
>JAOBYG010031115.1:0-21643 GCA_025403545.1 Epizoanthus stellaris | reverse complement strand
TGTTTTATACATGTGATGAGGGTCAATTAATGTCATAAACAACTATAACATGACATGTTTGCCTTGTTTTGCTTCTTCAGAAGTTAATATCCGTTGTATAAGCCGACCCCCAAACTTTGTACCCAAAATTTAGGGTCAGATTCACGGCTTATACACCGGGATTTACAGTAGTAGTAGTAGTAGTAATAATAATTATTATAATAATAATAATAATAATAACAACAATAGTAATAATAATAATAATAATAATAATAGTAATAATAACAATAATGGTTTATTTAACAGATCCATGATTTTATGGTTCCTCCCTGTTACACTTACATCTCAACTTGGACTCCTTATCTCCCTTCACGCTGAACTGTGATACTCCTTCTATGAACTCTGCGATAAACAACAAATCACACACAACATGAGCTAATATTTTATGTATAGTAATTGTTAATTCATGGATATAAGCCACACCTGGGGTACTAGGGGAGGGGGGTCCACAGCATGTGCTGGGGTATTGTTAAGAATACATGTGTCTTTAAAGTTAGAGTTAATGTCTGGAGTTTACATGACTGTATGTACTGTCTTAGGTTTAGAATGTGGGGTTAGGGTTAAGGTTAAGATTCATACTCTTTGGGGTGAATTATTTGCAGTATAATTATATGCAAGCAACCAACAACATGCAGTAGTATTTAAGGGTTCTGTGACAGGCCTAGAAATACCATATTCTTCTGTGTATAAGTCAATTTGTGTATAAGTCGACCTCCGTATTTGCAGCCAAAAAAAACACTTTTTAAAATCATTCATGTATAAGTCGACCATGAGTTTTGATGTTTTGATATATTAAAAGGTACGGTAATTATAAAAAAAAATGAAAATATTAGATCACAATTTCAGTGTTCTCATCTGAAATAACGTGATCTCTTTTTAAACAGATCATAAACAATGCAGTAGCGTCTGGCGGTCGCTATCCAAGGCAAATTAAATCAAAATGAAATTACATGTGATACAGTTGCATATTGTTGTCCAACGAAACTTGGATAAACAACTGAGTGTTGTTCATTTCTGCCACACACAAAGTTTGATTTTAATATTCAACCTTGTTTCTTATCTTTCATTTTCTTAGATAGCGAATTCATTTAAAGCAGACAGACGATTGTCCGTTTGATTTCCAGCCAAAAACATGACAAAAGTCATAAGATATAAACATGATCTGAACTGATGAAGAAGTTAAAGTACTCATCCGTCTCTATTAAAAAATCGTATTTTATCTTTCACAAAACTGGGCAATGCGTGATATTCACTCATTCGAACGTTTCGTTATATAGTCTTTAAATTCCTCTGGTACGTTTTACAGAATGGTTTGTTTTGAATGAAAGTTTAGCAAAATACTAGGTTGAAGGTCAAGTGAAATTGACATCAAAGTAATTAATTAGCAAGAGCAAACTTACCGTATGAGAAACAAATTTATTTCACAGTTTAAGTTGGAGAGTTCAAACAGAACCTCAGTAAATTCAGTATAATTATCTGTGAACAAAAACTCTCATTGTTGAGGAATGCCTTTGTTACTGTTTAGAACACAAATAACTTGTGGACACAAATCCTCCATCAACAGAGAGAAATCACTGATCCGTATGCGAGCTGGTTGTTGATTTCATTTTGTGGGTTTCAATGCAGACGCACTGTCTAGACTAAATGGCCGCACCTGCACTACACCCAAATTGAATGAAATTTGTACAACGTTTTGGTTAAAAAGATTAAAAAATTTCCTCAAACTGTTGACAAAGTGTTTTAACAAAAGATCAGCCCTTTTCATAGACGGGATAACATTTAAATTTTTGTTTTGACAGCAATTTCATACACTGTTACTTTTTCGCTCATGTATAAGTCAAGATCGTTTTTTGGGGGTCAATTTTAGGTCTTCAAAGGTCGACTTATACACGGAAAAATACGGTATTTATTATATTATTTTTTATTGTTTTTAATGTTTATTATAATTTAAATTTACCAAACTTTTATATTTATTAGTAATATTTAATAATAATTCCTATTGTATCTATATAAGTAAACTATCACAATAGCACTTAACTATAATTTTTTTAAATTTACATATGCAACAATTTATGTAAATTCAGTGTGCATGACTGGAACACGTAAAGTCAGTACCCTTTGCAAAGAAATTCACTTCAGTCAACACCTAACACTAATCTAAATTTCTTTCCTTTCTCTTTTCTCTACCATTTACATAGAAATACCAAAGGACACTCCCATTGACATGATTGACATGCAAGGTAAATAACCAGTAGATGCATGAGTGCGAAGGCAGTGATGTTATGTATAATTTAATGTTTTAGTGGCTAAGTTGAATCATATCTGAATAAAAGTTAATGTAGGCATATATTAATGCTTTTGTAATTCAGAAATATCAATTGAAATAAAACTTGCCAAAACATTCATGTATTCATACACATAATTATGTTTAATTTGTAAATGTATGCTGTCTGGTAAACCCATTCTGGTGACTTGTACATCAGGGGTTATAAATAAATGCAGTCGTTCCTGAGAGATATCAGTCCAGGAAATGAACAGCTGATTGTGTAGCAAAGCTTTAACAACAACATTCTGTGATATTTTGAGGACTACCTACATTGTAGCTCAGATAAGGTCATTATACATGTATCCTTCAACATACCAGAAATCCACAAAGGGGTTCATTTAAATTTTATAATTCACCAAGTGAACATTTTTTATGCCCATCATTAGAGATTCACTGCCAATTTTGTTGACTTTTTCATGTTACCAGGGATTTTATTGATTCCCAAGCACTTTTGGACATTTTATAGTTAAGTGCTAAATGTATATAAGTTTTATAATAGCTGTGGTAGCACGAGCCGAAGGTGAGTGTTGCCACAGCTATTTCGCGTCTAGCTCTCAAACTTGCACAAGTGTTACCATAACTCAATGGAAAACACAGGAAATGTTTTCTATTTTCTTTATTAAATAAGCACAACCATTGCATGGACACAAAATACAAATTTCTATGTTTTCCATGAAGTTATATATGGTGAATGGCTTTTAATCAATCAGAGTGTGTGTTATATTTATTTTATTTTATAATAATCATTATTTTGTAATGTAAATTTTCCCTTTAGGAAATAGTGTTTGAAGTTGTTATTTATTTGCATTTCAGTGCAAGAGAAAGTGTTTTCTCATACACATGAAGGTCTACAAGCCGTACTGGAAATAGTACCAACGTATGTACTGTGTAATCTGTTGACTGACAGTTTTGTTGAATACGTTTGAAGCAATGATGTTTTAGTCCATCAATGGTTTACAATATTTAGCCCATTTCCGAGATATGCTCCAGTTCCCAAGAATAATAATGTTGGGGTTGGGGTCAGGGTCAGGGTCGGGGGTTAGGGTGATTTTTAGAGTTCCTGTAGCTTATATTGTTTCTTGTTTTTGTATTGGAATAATTGTAAAGCACTAGTGAACTTTAAGAATTAGCGCTATAAAAATCGATTATTATTAATTTATTATTAAATCGAGGCTAGGTGCAAAAACTACGGCAAATTTATGAAAACATGGTACCAAGCCTGAATTTGAAGTTTTTGTTCTTGAGAATTGGAGCATATATATATATATTAGAAATGGGCTACTTTAAAGAGGTCAAGATTTTTTGAAATATTTCAGTTGATGGTTCAACCATATTTAACAAGTTTTCAGCAATAAACATGAGTTTCAAAATTAAACTGCAGTCAACTACATGTAACAACCAGAGGGTACCGCATGTTGTATGATTATAACTGCTAACCAAGTGGTTCCAGATTTGATTCATTACCAAGTGTTCAACTTGTGTGTAACTTAGAACATACATGTAATTCATCTTGCACCACATTGTCCACGGGAAATGTATGGTTCATCGTGAGGGACACCATAATGAATGCTTGTCAAATCTCTTAGTGGTCTATTAGAAGAAAAGTAAGACAACATTAATTACATCAATTAGAAGACAGATTGGGATTGTTAATGACTACCAACTACAGCACAATGGACACCATTCTTGAAATCAGTTCTCTAACAATCAATCTGCACTTTCTTGACTTGTCACATACTGGTGAGAAGGGGAGGGGAGATTAGGAGGATGGTCCCCTGCTTAGCATCTGTATTGTGGAGGCTATCAGCACTAAATCAGATTTTGAGGGAGCCAGTAGATATTTGAGTTTTTGAAAAGAATAATTGTAAGTTGTGATAATTTCACATTATCATCAGGTTTGCAAATGACTTCATAGACAACAACTTATGCCAAGCTAAAGAAGAAACAGACAAGATAGCTTTTATTCAAATAAATTAATTCCCAATTTGACAAACTCTATCACTCAAGATTTGGTTGCTATGGAAACAGAGATTACCACCCTATAGATTCATATATAACACTAACTTTATTCATTTTGAAGTAACATTTGAAGTGTTTAGGATGTCAAGCTACTCCCTCATCCAAACCCAGATAGAGTTGAAGATCATTACAGAAACTTTATTTCTATTGATTATTACATGTAAGTGTAGATAAAGTGTAGCTTTACAAATATTCTTTACAGATGGTACATTGTTGACCAGCAAGAACATGTAAACTATCTTTAAACCTTTCTTGTTCTGTTGCTTCATACAGAGCCCCCAGATTCTTGTTACCAGTTTTATCAGAGTGTTTCCCCTACATGAAGAAACCTACAATATTTTTGGTAAGAAAATATTTTATTGTTAAACTTGTATGAATATGTTAATTGTATGAATTTGAAGTTATTGCAACACCAGCCTGAGTTTCACTTTCTGAATTGTTCAAAGAAGTCAGATCAAGAATGAACTGTTCATTTTTGTGGCTAAATGGAGTGAAGCAGAACTAGATAGACTATAAATAGTTTCCTGAATTCCCAAGCAACTTGAATATAATTGTAGTAGTGGAAAGATGTGAGATGAAGCTAAAAAGGTTTTTGATTTATAATTAAAATGCAGCAATTTGCACATACTTTGTTTAATTATTAAGTGATGTAAGTTGTACAAGACAGTTGTTATGGTCTAAGCATTGACTTTTAGTTTTACAGTCAACTCTCACTTAACAAACACCTCGTTAAAATGGACAGCTGGAGTTGGTCCCTGCCAAACTCCAATCTTTTTGCTATAACTATACTCTCGATAAGATGGATAATTTGTTAAGAAGGCCAATTAATGGACACTTTTTGAGCAGTTAACAAACAGTAAATTTCAAATACAATCTGCAACTGAGACTCCATCTCCATACGGCATCTATCAATTTCCCAAGTATGTCAAATTGCCTCTAGGATGACATGGCCAATAACTGGTTAAACGATTAATTTTTGCGATTTTTTTTGCCAATATAAGCTCATTTTGTTTTTCATCAGTTTTGTCGTTTTATCCATGTTTCAATCTGAGATCCAAATATTGTATCGATCTAAGAGTTTGTGAGACAAAACTTCAGAACACGTAAAAGACACAAATAGTATTGGTATTGTGTTTTTAGACTTTGTTTCTTCATGATGTCACATGCAACCGAAGAGCTTCTGATTATCTGATTTCAATCTACCAGTACATGCACATGTACCTACATGTATGACCGTGTAAGAAACCTTCATTATCAGTGTTTAATTATGTTTATATTTGTCTTTTTCAGGAAAGTTATACAAGAAATTTGATACAAGTGATGCATTATACCCCTTCCCTAAGGGCTAGTATTCTGGAGGTGGTAGTTGACCAGCTTACCAAGATTGATGTGAGTATGAGTGTGAATAATTAGGGACTATGTGGATCCCTTTTCTTTCAAACTGCAGCTTTAGGTTGCATGGCATGTACATGTATTGTCAAACAATTTAGAGACCAAAGTTAGGAAGTTGACAGTGGTCACAGATTGGTGTGCGCTGCACTATGACGACAAGATAAGCACTGAGTACTCTGATGACAATGAAAGAAGTGTGCACAGTGGTGTGACAGTAATGGTAGTGGTGGTGCCAGTTCTGGGCAATACTGTAAGCTGTGCAATGCACTGATATTGTATTTTATCAATTAAGTGCCCCCCTCTAGAATGTGAAATTTTATGTAAGCACCCCCACTGAATTCCCCTCGGTAAACTTGATTCCCTCTCAACTAGGGAACAGTTAGAGATAATGTATGTGTTAAGAGAACCGGATGTTAAGTAAGAAACACAGCCATACCACACCAAAGAACTCAGGCCTGATAAAACAAGCAGACTCTAAAACCCACATTGTTATTGTTATTTCTGTGACATGTTGTGATCCGATTTAATTATTTTATCTTATAAGTGGTACCGTTAGATTATTTACAGTGTTAATTACTCACATTGCTCTCACAACATTTGTAAGTACTTCAGTTAAGTAAGTAACAACTTTATGTAACAAGGTTAAACACTTTACAGCCTTTAGCTGACAAACTGCACAACGATTGACTTTACAGGTAAAATAGTCAGTGTTGTTATGGTGGAGCAACATTGATATTGTAGTAGCTATCTAAATCATATCCATATTTAATGTAAGTTTTTCGTGATATTATCAGGTTGAAGTTCCCAAACACGAGTTGGAGGAAGCTGAGGGAGAACTGGAAGACGATGAAGAAGATGAACACACCCAGTTTGAAGTGGACTTGGTTGGTATCCCAACAGGAGGAGCTCTCGTTCTCATCACAAGAAGCTGTTGTAGTATACTTGTAGAGATTGTGCAAATTTATAAGTCTTAGCATTTTGTGAAATGTTTATAGATCGTTTTCATGTGACGTCATCAAAACTCTAAAATCTAAACTACAATATCAGCAAAGCTGTTCTTTTAAAACAAGATTCAGATATCGGCATCAAAAATATTCTTTGAAAATTTAACGTCGATATGAGTTGCAGTATTTTGAATTTTGTGACAGTCTGACTCAGCATATTTCTTAAATGTCATGAAAATCCATATGTTTTGGCAAACTTAAAATCTTACCTCTTGGTGAACTACTAAAGTGTTTTTAAGTGAACCCAATCATTTTGATTGGAAAAACAGCTTTATTTGTAGAGTACATTTTTGGCCGCCTTCTTGGTGTACCACTTTGGTACACCAACATGGCCGCCACATACTAATTACAGTAAATTTTTCGAATATTTGTCTAATAGCTCGCTTACGAAGTACGCTATTGCTCCAAAGTTTCGTTCATTTGTATATTTTTACCTGCTCGGTACAGAACATTAAAAATATTGTTCTAATATCAGTTTTTTTCTTGGACAATTTTTTGTGTGAAAACGATCTATATCCACACGATATATAGGTCATTGCCATTGGAGTGAAAACATAAAACGGTAATTCTTGTCCAGGTTTAGAGTGATTGGATATGGGGAGAGAGCCTGTATTAGTTTATGTTGGAACAATGGGTTCAATTTTAGAATTTGTTGTGACCAACACAAGAACTGGTCAGGTTTATGTAACGTTTTTGACTATGGGTCACAATGTTACAACACTAGGCTTTCATATGGTATACAACACACCTGCCTTTCTACACCAGGAGTTTTGACTACTGGTAAATAAACAAGACCTTAGTTTTATGTTAGTAACCGGTAACAGTTCTGGCAACTGACAAACCTGGGGCCAATTAATGAGACCAACGGTTTAATGTCACCTGTCCACAGATGGTGTGGAACAGTAAAGCTTCCCTTTTTGAAAAAAGTTTACAAGAATGTTAAAATGTTAAAATGAGATAAATTACTATTGGGTTCTAACTACATGTACAGTATAAATGTATATACCAAATCAGAAAGGTATTATACACTGTAGGAGTGGGTATCATATCAGGAATAGTTATTAGAAGTTGTCCAATAATGATGAAGATATCCCCTTTCTCACCGGGCCCTGTTCAGATGATAAATTATGTTGAAATATCTTGCAAATGATTTGTAGGAACACCACCAGAGTGAGGTTCAGCTGCCTGAAGAGAACCAGCGTATGGAACATGAAATGGCCGACAAGCTAGACATCCTCATCAACGTCATCCTCAACTACATCCACGAAGTTTGTTATCCAAATGGTGAGAAAACACGTTACATGTAAACCAGAGTTTCTTTGAAGGGGTTGTTTACGAGCTTATCATATGATTTTGCTCCAAGACTATGTTCAAAGGTAACATCTATGCCCAATAAAAAGACTTGATTAAATGCGCTTGTCAAGGTTTGATGCATTTAAGTCATTTTAGTAATCTGTGTTCCGGCCTGGAACACAAACTAACGTGAAATTCGCATCAAATAACATTACTACAGTTAAACAAGCCATCCATATAATTTGTGTATGGAGTTCTAAATACAGATGTATATTTGAACTTCTCATGTTAATCGTTATTTTTGCATGTAACTTGGTTTGTTGAATCTGTAAGAGCAAGATTGCCTTGTTCACAGTAGTTGCACTGTGAACAGATTGGGTTATTGGATTCTACACCACTTGTAATGGAAGCCTCGTGGAATGTAGCTTCAGCCCCCAAATTGTCACATACGAAACATGTGTCCCATAAGTTACCATGTAGCTATCATATTCCTGTAAAAAAGCCAAAGTAAATTATTTAAATGATGTTGTTTCCACTAAATCTTGAGCTCAAAACAGACATGTTTGAAGTAAAAAGAAAACAAGCAGCAAGGTAGTGTGATTAGTGTTCTTGAACTTTGCACGTTGTGCAGCAGTGTAAGTGATCAGATGCAGTTCGTTTTCTGCCACTATTATATAGACGAGAAGTGTGATAAGGTCAGCATGATCTTGGAAAACCCTGAATTAGATTGGTTGGCAAATCACATCTTGAAAGTACTTGAATGGAGTAACATGTCTTGCAAGTTGCAGATGCTTTACCTGTAATACACGTAATAGTACAGGTAATGTAACTACTAAAGAAGACACAAACATTACCATTGGATGAGAACTCAAGATACATTTTTGCCTTTTGTTGTTTCGTGGTGAGGAGTGTCTCAGAAACTCTAAGGTGTTTGGTGCAAAGTTGATACGATTAGAGCAAGAAGGAAGGGAAACATATATATAGCGTCAATGAATAAATTGCTTGTTTGAGAACTATTTGTTTATCTTATGTTCATTGCAGATGATTATAATGTCGATGCAGCAAATGAGGTTTTCAACGAACTGTTAGTGGTAAGAACGTTAATCTATTAACACACAATATTGACACACAAGAAGTCTGTGTTCTAGTAGTGCACTCTTCCTTCATTTTGGTACTTTATGAATGGTTTTGTTTACTCGTTCCATTTTAGAGCTGCAGAACATTTCCAAAGGTTAACAGTAACTAAGTCACTTTTAGGTTCTGGATTTGTCTTGTTTAGAACCGAGGAAGATGTACTTACTTTATCTTAAGATAATTATTTACGATGAGTAAATGCCTCTCCCTTTAAAATTAATCAGCAGGGATGTAGCAGAATTTTGCTAAAGCAGGTCCATGTTAGTTTTAAGGGGGTCCACGGATTTTTTGAGCACTGAACGTGCGAGTTTCCAAGGATGTCCGGGGGCATGTCCCCCCGGGAAAATGTTTTGGAAATTTGACTTAAAATGGTGACATTTAACGTGTTTTGACCATTGCATTGATATAGTAACCACTTGTATATCTATGTTAAATTCAGCAAAGAAATTCCATATTAGCACCTGTGTAATTATGTCACATCATGTAAAACTGCTGCGTTCGTTTGCAAATCTCAGCCGGGCAAATGGACCGTGGACCGACTTCATTCTACATCCCTGATCAGTCTTTAAGAAAATGAATGGGAAGGAGATTAGGAATTCCAATTTGAAGGAATTAAGGAAGTGTTGAGATCGGTGGCTGTTCAGGGCGAGGAGGTAGATAAAATAATTCTGTGGACGTAATCAGATTGTTCGAAGGTCTTACCTGTAGTACTGTAATGTTTCAAGCTATCCCTGTTAGCCGTACAGTGAGTTCATGACTGTATGTTGTTCGTTTCTCAGGTGTTTGAGAAGGTCATTCTACCAACTCATGCTTCCTGTCATGTGCAGTTTATCTTGTTCTACATTTCCAGTTTTGACCAGGTAGGTAGTTACTACTACTGTTATTTCTCGGCTTATTCCCAGTCTAATAATAATTAATAATAATAATAATAATAATAATTATAATAATAATAATTATTATAATAATAATAATAATTATTATTATTATTATTTATTGGCAGCTTATCCATTACATGGCTCTTCATCTGCAATAATGTCATTGTAATATCATTCACATTAATGTCGACATTTCTATTGAATAATTGAATATATCATTTATGTACCGGTACGATGTACATCAGTTACTTCACTGCACCTGTTTTTCTTAGAGAAATATTAAAGTGATCTTTTTGCAGATCTGCATGCGCTTATCTTGTTGACAATGTTATTCTAATTTGATCACAGGTATTCAGTAATTCTCTGCTAGACCTTTGCTGGAAAAAGGTACTGCATTTTAGTGTTTTTATATACTTTGTAACTACAACTTTGTTACTAACACGCAAATATCTTTGATTCCATTTGTAATTTCGTACTGCAGTGGTAATCTTCTAGCCTTCCTGCAGACATTTAATTTCCTTTGCAACAAGATCTCTCCCTCAGTAAACTTGCTGCTACGGAAATTAATCATCGGTAGACAGGTTAATAATCTGTGGTTTTCATCCCTGGAGATAAAATCCCATTTTAGTTCGTTCTACCTTGCTGCTGTTATCACTGCGACCCACCCTACCTTCTATGGTTTAGCCATGATTGTAGCAAGTAACTCCTTTGGAAATCCCACATTCTTCCTTCGCTAGTTCATTGCCATAACTGAAAATTCTAGAACTGCATCTCACTTTTGCAACTGCAAATAGTTAGGGGACCAGACGACAACCAGTGTCTAGAACATTGTTCTCCTTCCCATGTGACGGGCTTGATATGTTTCCCATGTTGTTTTGTTCACAGATTGATAATCCTAACACGCCGGCCATCATAAGGCAAGCAAGTGCTGCCTACATTGCCAGCTTCATCGCAAGGGCTCAATTCATTGATGTTGGGTAGGTTTGTAGGTTTTGATACCAGTAGGTCTTCTCTTTTATTACAATCTTTTAGTAAACAAGTAAAATGGTTGCTTGAGAAGAGAAATATGGGAGGAAGTGAATAATAATAATACTTTATTTATAAAATAATCAGGCAGGTGAATGGAACAGTTATGATGAGCTAGTCTTTGGATGGTCTAAAAATGCAATTGGGGTCAATTTGTAATTACCCACACAAGTATCACAGGGGTGAAGGGAGAATTTTCAACAAAGTCTTAAATACAATGAATTTGCATTCCTTCTTTGGTTTTCACTTTTCACTGATAATGGTAGGAACCTACTTATATCATGTAATGTGTCCATCGTTGTTTCCCTAGTACCGTCATGACATGTATGGATTTGTTGATACACTGGATTCACTGGTAAGTGTTTTGTTTTTCCTATTATGTGGTGCATACGACTACCTATACAGTTAATGCATTTGAATAAAGTTGCGTAGTAAAGAATTTTATCTGCCTGTTCGTTTGTTCAGTTACGATTCTTGAGAAAGATCGAACGGCGATTTTGTGGAGGGTTCTTGTGAAATCCACACAACACAAGGGGCTAAATGAGACTTAGTTCTAGTATTTCTTTCACATGAAGTCTTGGAAATGGACCGTCTCCACGATGCTATAAGGTCGCATATGACTTACACCATGGGCTGCTTAAAGAAAATGTGGAAGCCGAATGTTAATTTAACATGTTTAACATAATATATGCACCAACGTAAGAACGAACATCAGATGTAAGGCCGATGCAATTTACGCTATTTCATCAATGCTAATTTGTTCTCATTCCAGGTTCCTGCGGGGACAAAATGTAATTACTCCGCCAAATTTTGTCTCATCAATTCAACAAATTTGTTAATTAATGACACCATAGTGAACTGCAACGAGAACAAATTTGCATTGGTAATGTGGCGTATTGGTCCCTACTGTAGCTGGGAATTGAATGTGGGATCTCCTAACGAGCAGTCCATGATGTTACTAACTGAGCTAACCACGCATGTACAAGAAAAACGAGTTATTGCAACCTTGGACGTTTCCATTCTTGGCCCATCATATTAATCACTTGACCAAAATGCAGATAACCGTAAACACCAGGTTTTTCTTTTTACAAAATTATCAAGTATAACTACAGACTAACCCTAACCCCAGGAGAATGTGAGAGGATTGGAACCGTGGAGTCTACCGTCAAAGATTGAACCATAGGCATAATCATTCTCGCTCAAACCCAATATATTTTGTTCACCTACACTGAAAAGTAAAACGTTATAGTATTGTAACAATATTTTCAATATTATTGTTGCACTTGTATTATCCTTAATTTACTATTTGATTTTCAGTTACATTGACTCGCACGATGCTAAATCCTTTGGCCCTGATGCAGGAAAGCATGGTCCATTTTACTCAGTTTGCCAGGTTAGTGAAGGCATTTAAAGAGATTCAACTCAAGTTTTGTTAGAATTGAAACAGTTTAGACTGCAAGCTGTCTCCTTATTGACTGGTTTTTTTTTAGAAAAGCAGAATTTCGGGGCAAGTTGAGAATGACCGCATGGGATGTAGCAGTCGGGGGAGTGGGAAGACATTGTTTTCAATCGAGAAAAACAATGTTGAAGCAAGATCACAATGGACGTGCCCATGGCTTTGCCACTCGATTTCACCGCTATGCTGCTTTTGTTTTTAGCTTGTTTACCTTGATTCTGAGAAAAAGGAAAGACAGCTCACAGTCTACACCTGGCTGGGTTGAAATCGCAGCCAAGAGCCTAGGAACAGCTGCGATTCCAACCAATTTATCTCTGCACAAACGAAAAAGGACTGGTCCCATCTACCCAACCGACTCCAGAAAGCAGTGTTACAGTGACTGTTCTGCACAATGTTTCAAATGTAAACCGATATTGCCCTGAAGATTGGCGTCTTTCAATTTAATATGTGCGTATCCTCTTTCTCCTTGCAGGCTGCATTTTACATCTTTGTTTTCAGACACAAACAGCTCATAGAACTTGATGATGGTGGGTAGGCCTGTCCATTTGTATCACTTATATAAGTATCAAGTATTTTGGGTGTGGGATACACTAGGCACCTACGCCTGTACATGTTTATTTATTTGTATTTTGTAGTTATTGAATTCGCCACATCTATTATTTACAATAATAATAATAATAATAATAATAATAATCAATAAATAATAATAATCGATGTGACAGGAGAAGAAAACAGAACTTGCATTCCAACTGATGTTCTCCACCTACTCGATTAAAAAAAAACTAAAAGAGAGGAATATTACAGTACATGTCGGAGCAACTGCCATTTCCAAACAGTTGCAACATACATTACAAGTATAGTAAGCCTTCTACCAGAAATTATTCCTACCAAATGCTAATGGCAATAGCATTATATTTATATCAATAAATGTGGCAATAGTAAGATTTTGCAACGGCATGGAAACAGCAATGGCAACAACGACTGCAACAGTCCCAGTCCCAGTGCCAATGCTAACACTAACAGCAGTAGCAATAGCAACAACAACAATAACAATTGTAATAACTACAACAAGAATGCTAATAACACTTTACAACAATGACAACAAACAATGGCAATGACAATAACAACAAACAATACTTAACAATACTAATCCTAGTAAAAGAATGTGAAAGTATTGTGTTTGTAATTCACTATTAGCTACAAAAGGTTATACCCACACCATACAAGCCACGCCCCATTATACCCACACCATACAAGCCACGCCCCAACTGCAGACCTGACTTTCTTCCAAGAAAGTGTGGCCTATACGCAGGTATTTTATATGTTAACTTATAATTTTATGTTTGAGCAACAAAACATGACAGCAAGACTAGCAAATAAAGTAATTAAGGCATTTCAATTGCATTTCATTGTAGCATAACAAACTTTTCAAAAAAGTTGAAAAGAAAATATTATAAATGAAAGTACTGTGATGCAATATTGCCGTTTCTACACTCAAAAGTGTACAACAACAAGCTGTAGCAAACTAGTTGTAAATGCTTACATTGTCAAAAAGCTTTTGTGCCAAATGTTGTATGTTAGCTTGGATCTCTGGATCCATCCCTTGTTCTGATGTCAGAGTCTCGTCAATCTCAGCACACATCTGCAAGTGATCACACAACTCACTGTTAATGCATCTAGCCCAACAAGCAAATGCCATCCGGACAAACAAACTAGTGTCTAATCAACTGTACATGTATTTGCAAGGATCATAAGAAATTATTACTTTCTCTCCACACTTTTACTGCCTCACAAGTAGTAAGCTCTCTACAGTTCAAAGCCAAACCAAGGTTTAATGACATGTTCTGCTTTTGAGGAAAGAGGTTATAGGTCCAAAAACAATCTACAGATACCTTGATTTTATATATATGAAAACTTGGTATGAGGCTTGGTATGAGGTTAAACAATTGAATGCATAATTTATTAGTCGTGCCGAAGGCAACGACTAAAGGATTCGGTGGCGGTATTTTTATTTTTATTATTATTATTTTTGGTGTCGCGATATTCAGCAATTTTCTGAAAGTATACCTCATATAACTTTGCAATGGACTCCCTTGCTTGTGGTATGCCATATGACGTACATGGTCGACTGTCAATGAGAGCCCAATCACAGATGCATAAATATGTCTTGCGCAATAAAACTAGAAGTGGCGTGAGGCCACGCCACGTGCACAGAACGTGGCGTGCGACTTCCTGACTTGCGCAATAACAGCTAGGAGGGGTTCTGCGGTTCAGATTGGGCCATTTCGATCTTGTTGTTCCGCGATCTCAAAGCGAACAATATTAAGCAAATCACTGAGCAAATCATTAAGCAAATATTCGGAGCAAAACAGTTACTTGTTATACTCGAAATACTGGCATTACTGTCACCTTCCAAGTGCAAAGTGGCGCCTGGCAGCAATAGCTACTGAGAACCTGTTGTGGAAGCCAAGAAACCAAGTTTGTTTACGAGAAATTGCACAGAACTGACCTGAGAAGAACCGAAGTACCGAACAGGGAACGCGAACACGACTTGATCAACTCATCAAGCTACAGGTAAATTTAATTTGTTTCTAATCATATCTGATTTCGCTAATATTGTAGAGAACATTTGGTTCCTGTGAGGTGGTGTGTTCTGACATTTGTGCCTTAAATATCTGTTACTGTCAATTCAGTTCTTGTAAGAATCTACAATAACTTTTAAAATAGTTTAAAGAA
Source organism: Epizoanthus stellaris (assembly GCA_025403545.1). Taxonomy (NCBI): domain Eukaryota; kingdom Metazoa; phylum Cnidaria; class Anthozoa; order Zoantharia; family Epizoanthidae; genus Epizoanthus; species Epizoanthus stellaris. Next base: position 6,343 of record JAOBYG010031115.1, on the reverse strand, counting down.
TAATTTGCATAAACAAACAGTATAGTATGGGTTTAATGCTTTCGACCATGACAATCTGCGTAATAATTTATTCGATCGTACGGCAAATATCTGTTGATAATTTAGAGGAAACGATTGCTGAAGTAAGTGCAAATCGCACATGTTCGATATCTAGTGTTGGTCGTTCCCGTTATGATACATTTCGTGCTGGTGTTTATTCTCCTAGTTATTCTACTTAATCAGTTAATGTATCTAACAGTATGATAATTTTAATAAATTTTAATTTAATATATTGTTCTTTCTGTAGAACTGAATGGCACTACTAAGATCATACAACAAGAAAATTTACAAGATAAAACACTTGAGCAAGAAATTACAGACAAGCATCCACTGTCAGCTGATGCCCTACTTGTTTCAACACTTGCAATCTACACTGTTGACCAAAATGGTGACAAGTTGGTGCTACTGAACATATTGTACATCACAAACCTTAGTCTATGAAAGCAAAGTACCAGCTACCTTCAAACAAGAGACAATGAATATATCATGGTATCAGAAGACAGTACAAAAAGAGAAGCAAACTGCTGGCAATCATTGCAGATTTGTGCAAGACAAAACAACAAAAGCTTGTGGAACATCTGTAGTGACTTCAGGAACAAAACTATCTCTTTTGCTGTCTGGAACATCATCAAGTTCAATGAATGCTGCAAGAACAGTAACTGTATGCTCTATAAAGACATGATCAAGAACATCCAATTTATAGAGTATAATCTTCACTACTAAAGCAGCAAAAGCACACATACAGGGATATACAAGTGAAGTACAGATGACTATGAGTGTGACAATACCCAATAATGTGTGATTCTGTTCAAAATCATGATATTGATAAGCAAGCTAAAGATACTCTAACTTTTGTTAGTGTTGACAGTGTCAACTGAAAATCTTGGTATCTGCCAGCAATAAGAGCTTTCAAACAAGAGACAATGAATATATGGTATTACAAGACAGTACAAAAAGACAACAAAACTGCTGGCAATAATTGCAAATTTGTGCTAGACACAACAACAAAGCTATCAGGGGGCACTGTAGCCAAGCGGTTTAAAGCGCTGACTTGCAACCCGGACACCCCGAGTTCGAGTCCTCTGCCCGCCAGCCAAACTGGTGTAAATAGCCAAGCCTCCCTGCCTGATGGGGTTTTTAATCCCTTTATGTTCAATTTGACTGATTATTATTTTTGAGTTTATTGCCATAGTGCTGAAAGCCCCTAAGGGGAGTCAGCATTAAACAAGTATTTTTTTTAGTAAGAGCAAAATGCAGTTTATGCATTCTTTACAATAGTTCTTAATTACCAAACAGTGAAAGTACTAAAATATGCAGATAATACAGTTTATTGCAGTATTATAAACACAAAAGTACCGGTATCTAAATTAAAATACAGTATCATTTGTTGGTTTGCATTAATCTATTGCCAGCTGTGACTTGATCTCCATGGAAGAGCCTGACCATTAAACTTTTGAAGGTGAGGGAGGGGGGAGTTCAGGTTTGGTGATAAAAAAAAATCCTACTAAGCTAAATTCGGACTGAAAGCCTCTTATTTTAATGAGAAAAAGGTCTTGCACAGACAAAATCAACTAATCCTCCCCCCTCAAAAGGCTAACCCGAAAGCAAAAGAATGACACCTCCTTGATAAACACTTAAAAGCAATAATTGGGAACTATAAATAAGACTATTTCTTGGTTTCAAAGCAAACTCAAAGGATAAAATGTTTTGGTGTAGAATCCAAAATAATTTTATAGATTCAACCAGTAGGTTCCAAGGCAGCATTCACAATTTATCTACTGGGGAGCCAATGTGGATTATAGATTTTTGAATTACCATAAACACTTTATGAAGGCCCCGGGGGTTTAATTATTTTGAGGCATTCTAGAGGGGGGGATTATTCAGCACTAACTGACACTGAGCTAAAGATGGACACATCTGTCTTCTCAAATAGTAATGCAGTCTTCATGTACCTACATTGTAGGTCATAAACAATTTCAAAACTAAACAAATAGAGGCCAAACGGATGGTTGGAACAAGGATCAAACTTGTATACGTGATAGCTCTTCAGTTCTTACTCTAAACTAGCTACCAACCAACTATATTTCATGTTAAGGTGTCTGAACACAATTGATGGTTGGAACAAGGATCAAACTTGTATAAGTGATAGTTCTTCAGTTCTTACTCTAAACGTTATCAGAATGACATGCTTTTGCTCTGATATAGGATGCTCTATTGTTGCCATGGCAATTTATGTGGCGAGTGTTCCTCAGCTATTTCGCGTGCTCTCAAACTTGCACAAGTGTTACCATAACTCAATGGAAAACACAGGAAATGTTTTCTATTTTATTAAATAAACGCAGCCATTTATAAACAAAGAACAAAATAATTTCTATGTTTTCCATGGAGTTATAGTAAACGGCTTTACCTAGTTTATTTTATAAATAATGGATAGCTCTAAATTAATATTCGAGAAATAGCAATATACTCGATACATTTTTGTTAAACTTTACAAGAACTGATATTTGCATTGGAACATGCTTTCAAAAATTATCAGGCAAATCTGACGGAAAGAAAAAATTAAGGAGTTCAAAACTTAAACTACTTTATGTCACTTTTCTTGAAACACCTCTGGTCGTTTTAACCAGTTTAACCAAATTTTTTTTATATAAGTACATTTTAACTTTTTCCTTTGGCGTGATGATGTACCTCTGTAAGAAATGTCTGACTTTGCATAAAAACACTTTTTCAACTTCTAATATTCAATTTCGCAAAATTTAAAGAAAAGTTATCGAGTAGATTTTGAGAAACCTTAATATTTTGAAAATATTAGGATGGTTTGTAATGTCAATGGTTGCCATGGAAACATATTTAGAGCATTTTTCTGTACCACAAAAGTAGTCAGTGACATAATATCATGTACTGAGTTAAATATAAATTCATATTGAAACTTGTGTAATTAACTGGTTTAAAATATGAGTAGCCCCTTTCGAAATTGCGAAACTATGTTCAGACACCATTCAGTGTCAAAACTTCTACTTCTAGCCCACTAAAGTCAGTACACTGCTAATTGTGGACACTATTAAGAAATCACCGGGGAAAGCCCTAAGTGTGTGAGTTTGTTTTAAGTCCTGTCACAAACAAGGCCTACGTACGGCTTAAGGTGGTTCCCACCTGTTTTCCATTTTTTTTGTGGCATCAAGACTAAGATTCGAGATGCTCATAAATCATGGGTGTTGGATAACAGTTGTTGTTAGTTTGTGATATAACAACTCTTCAACTTATCGACCACCATACTTTCACTGTGATTACAGTTACCATGGCAACCCCAGAATACCTCTAAAACACCCTATTTTTTACATTTAAGTGCATTTTCCTCGAAAATGAAGTCGGTGACTCCCATTTTTTATGATTTGTTTTTTTATTAGAACATGATAGGGAACATTTTAACAGATTTTTAAAAAATTATGGGAATAAGTTTTGGCGCCACCTTAAATATTACAAAAACTAAGGTGGCGCTAAATTTTTAAAAATCTGTGAAAATGTTATCTATCTTATATTGATAAAAAGGCACTTAAATGTCAAAAATAGGGTGTTTTAGAGGCCTTCTAGGGTTGCCATGGTAACTGTAATCATAATGAAAATATGATGGACAATAAGTTGACGAATTGTTACAGCATAGACTAACAACAACTGTTATCCAACACCCACGACTTATGGGAATCTCGAATCTTAAATTTTATGTTACAAAAAAAATGGAACACAGGTGGGAGGCACCTTAACGACCCTACCCGCCGACGACTTGGCGAAAGAAAGTTGGAAATAAGTGGGGAAAAAGTTACGTGAGGCCGAAATCTTACCGCGACTACTCTATCCTCGCACTTTCTGCAATGATAATTCAAGTAATATATTTCATACCTTGTAATTTCCGCTGTCAAATGTCATATCTCCTGTGTATTTCATCATGGAAGGTGTGGGTGTGGGTGCAGAAGTGGGTGTGGCTATGGAGATAAACGACAAACGTAGATTATAATTAATTATATTAATGAATTTGATCGGTCAGGCTATGCATTCATAATAGCAGGGTTCAGAAGCAGAGTGGTCTAACCCACTTTCACTTTTTTCTTAAAAGCGAAGCTTAGTCGAGCCTGCCACTAAGCAATTCATCCAAAGCTGATATGTTCCAATCAGTTCCAAGCAACGGTAAAATAGTATATGCATAATTTGTCGTTTAGAATACTATGCCTTTGAAAGGTTGGCATAAAAAAATTCCAAAAATTAAAAAGATATTTATTTATTTATGAACAGATGTTTTCAAAAGAATCGTAGTTGGTGCACGTACATGAATTAAGAAATAGAAAACATTTCCGTGTTTTTCATCGAGTTATGGTAACCCTAGTGTAAGTTTGGGACAACAAGAAATAGCTGTGGTAGCACGAGCCGAAGGCGAGTGTGGCGAGTGTTCCACAGCTATTTCGCGTGCTCTCAAACTTGCACAAGTCTTACCATGCACAGCTCAATGGAAAACACAGGAAATTTGTTCTATTTATTTTATTCAATAAACGCAGTCATTTATACACAAAGAACAAATTTCTATGTTTTCCATCGAGTTATAGTAAACAGCTTTCAACCAATTAGAGCACGCGTTATATCTAGTTTATTTTATAAATAATGGATAGCTCGAAGTTAATATTCGAGAAATAGTAAATGCGCACCAATGCATCCATTGGCATAACACGTCTGCCCTAAGTGGAAAAACAACTAGAAATACCCACCGATCATTTTAATGGTCAGATCCATCTTGTTACTAAATCCTCTCTGTTCGTGTCGTGGAAATGTGGCGGGGTTATTTGCGTCCATAGTTCTGTGATAAGCCCAGATAATATGAACCATGTTACCAGGCTGAAAGGAGAGTTGGAATATGTCAGCAGGTCATGTAATGCTGCACACACATATGAAATACTGCGGCAGGCGCGTTAGTTAACATGATTAACACCGCACGCTTATAATAATAATAATAATAATAATAATAATAATAATAATAATAAAAATAATTAAAAAATTTATATAGTGCAAATTTCATGTAAATGTTCAAATGCGCTTTTGTGTAGGAAATTAGAATAGGCTAAAATGTATCTAAAATCTAAAAATCTAAAATCTAAAATCTAAAATCTAAATCGATATATGGAATTAGGAGTAAAAATATTTCTTGAATAAAAACGTTTACCACACTTGCGATATGAGTCAGTTGCGTTTGACCATACATGTATACATTTGAGCAATAAATTAACCTATTAAGCTTTTTATAAATATATATGGCCAGAAAATATCATATAGTGTACCTTTTAATTTTTACATTACTTTAACCCTGCTTTACGGTTTATAGCTACTTTAGGGCTACGTACGATTGGACTTCCCTGCCAAGTGAACTGAAAAAGCTTATGCCTAAACTATTTTTAAAAGGAAATTAAGTAAGTTTTTAATTAACCAGTTTCTACTTTAGCTTATATTTTTAATAAGTCTTAGCCTTCTAGTCTTTAAACCATGTAACCTTTTGCAATTTGTAGTTAGTACTTTTGCAATTTGTAGTTTTGTATTTTTATATTATAAAGGACCTTCCTGAAAACCACTTCTTAGTGACGGAAGCCTCCTCTCAAAAGATCAATTTTATTATATTTTATTATTATTATTATTATTATTATTATTATTATTGTTATTATTATTATTTCCTTTAGCAAACTTTATTAAACTGAATACAATTCAATTTTACATTGTAGCAGTTACATGTAATGTGAAATAAAGACGATCTTTGATACACATCCCAAAATGTCGTCTCGCCTTCCCATTGTGTGAAGTAAACCAATTAAGAAAAATAACAGATCTGAAATCGGCAAACTTTTTATTAAATCCTTTTTAAATATCGTTTTAATTCAGATGTGTGCCGAAGACAATGGATCAGGGCTGATTGGCGATGAGAAAAAATGTCCTCCTTTTCCCCCAACCTATGAGTTCACCTTTATAGGAGAATAGGTTCCCGCGTTTTATATTGATATCGCTTCTGGCTTATTTTTCAGTATCTTTCGTTTCACCACGTAACATGAATACATCGCCTTGTTTCCCTTGTATTTTAGATAAAATCTTGTTTCTCACATTTTCCATAACTAACTTTATTCTTTGTACGAGTTCAGAAAATGTACTATAAATACCTCGTTTATTTATTTATTTATTTATCTAGCAAGGGAGGCTTGGTTAGTGAAAATTCAACAAAAGTATGTTTTTCTGATAAGATTCAGTGTTTCCAATAACAACTTTACAAATATTTACA
>JAOBYG010031004.1:0-12406 GCA_025403545.1 Epizoanthus stellaris | reverse complement strand
TTAGAGGAACTACATCCAATTGCAAGCTTGGAATTCGCTTGAGCTGTTCACAGAGTGGCAACAAATAAACACCGATCGTACTAAACTTGAGAAATTTCTGTTTTCGGCTACTTTTGAGTGAAAATGTAAGCTATTATCTCTAACAGGTACATGTATTCTTTCGTTCATTGATAGGAGCTGCGTATAGTGATGTCGGCTGAATTCAGGTCAGAGTGATGTTTGTGTTCTGAACATTGAGATTTTATTTCTATGTGTTTCAATCGTTTATAATTATTAACTGAAATACGAAGTTCTATGAAGCTGACAAAATATGTTCCTTCAATATTAGACAGAGTAAAATTTTTGTTATGACAGCAGATAGTATTCGACTGATTATATAAAATTTAAAAAGAACAACACTCAAATATCACTTGGTCATTTTATTGAGTGGAATGCATTCAGACTGTATAGTACTTTATTCTAGAGTTATTTATTATAAGTTGCTTTGCTGTTCTTCGATTTTGAAATGGTTATTTTGACTTTAGCTACCATGTATTGTATCTAACTTTATTGCTGTGCTTTGCGGCCGGGTTTTTTTGTGCAGAACACTTTGATACTGATGACTGATGTAGTTGTAAAACTTTCACTGTCTTGAGAAAGGGCAGAGGAGAAAGGGCAGAGGAGAAAGGGCAGAGATACATGTACTCAATTTAACAAGTCAATTTAACGAGTCATTTTAGTCTTCGCTTTGTCATTGTGTTACTTATAATCATGCATAATTTTCCCATTCATCATTGTCAGTAGTGAAGGAGCATTTGACCTTCTCTGCACGGCTACCATGATACTATAAAGGTCTTCAGTCAGGTTTGCTCGACTTTTCTTCAGTTAATTGCCCTACACCAGTTCTTCGGATATGTATAATTCTGTTTGGGTTTCTAAGTTTTTAGAGTTGCAGAAATAATTTTCGTTGTTTTATAAATACGGCAATTAATTGACAGTGAAAGGTTCTTGTCTTTGGACTTTTTATTACATTTGCAAATTTGCTGCTATTCATGGACATAATTATATTCTCTTTTCTGTTGCTGAAGTTATGTACAAACAAAATTGATCACGATAAACAAATTGGGTAGTGGAAATATGTCAACTGTTATAGGGAAATCTGTAAAATCTTTGAAAGGAAGAGGAAGACCGAAGAATGAATCAATGATTATAAACAAACCAAACAAAAGAACCGGAAGTAGATTTGCATATTTACCAGCCAAGCACAGCAACGGCGTTACATAGTAACGGAATATGTCGATGGGCCCTTAAATTTATGCAAATTCAATTGACATTTAATTTAATTCAATTCAATGGATATTCAATTCCAATTCAATTGACATTCAATTCAATTCAGTGGACATTCAATTCAATTCAATGGACATTCAATTCCATTTCAGTTGACATAATCAATTTCAATTCAGTTGATATTCAGTTCAATTCAATGGACATTCAATTCCAATTCAATTAGCATTCAATTCAATTCAATGGACATTCAATTTCAATTCAGTAAATGACATTTAATTCAATGGACATTAAATTCCAATTCAGTTAACATTCAAATCAATTCAATGGACATTCAATTTCAATTCAATGGACATTCAATTTCCATTCAATGGACATTCAGTTTCAGGTCAATAGACATTTATTTTCAATCCAAGAAACAAGCTGATTCGACCAAATTTTGAAAACTGTCATGTTTGAGCACATGCTACAGACAGGAAAGGCACAAACTGCACGATATTTTGGATAATATCCATGTAGAAGGTAAGAAGTCACTGTCAGTTGAGTCAGGTGTACTTGTGACACATACACATACAAAAATGTGGGTTTTTTTCATTATCGGCTGGAGTCCCCAGACTCCCGTTTAGGGTGTCTTTTTAAGCCAAATTGAAATTTGGGGTATATTTTTATACACAAAAAGTCTCATTTAGGGTATATAATCCTGGTTATTTATAAGCCCTGGGCTTATACCAGGGATGTAGAAAGAAGCCGGTCCATGGTCCATTTGCCCGTCTATCACGTTATCATGGACCGGCTATTTATGGTCACAACGTAACACAATAAAACATCCATTTTAACTCAAATTATCAGTGTGAGTAAAAGCTGTGGATGCCCAAACTGCTACCATGGAGTAGTTATCATCAAAATCTGCTACATCCCTATATACAAGTTCATAAGGGGTTATGTAGAATTACCACAATTCTAATTCACAGAAAATAATTGTAGTTCTGCTGAGCTCGAAATGCTTGTGGGAGGGCATAGCATCCCCAAATGTTACTGAACTGGTGGGCTTATAACCGGGGGGCTTGGATGCCGGGGGGGGGATTTTACAGTGTACAACTGCCAGGTGTCTGCAATATTATTCACCATTTCCATTGTTCATTATCAAGCACAAAGGGCAGTGCTTTGTTGTGGATATACAAAAAATTCTGAAAATACTGGTGGAATATTACTGTGATCAAACAAGCTGACTTTCCTCCGTGAGTATAATTTGTATATACTACTGCAGTTTTCGATCAAAATGGCGGCAAAAGGGTTTTCCATTTAACCGAAAATCCAGTTGAAAATTTCGGAAATTTTCCACTACAAATGGAAAGGCATTTCAAACCAGTCGAAATGGATGGAATGGATGATATGTTCCATTTGTACAAACCAACCGGTGCAGCCTCACTTCCAGTTATGTGCCTATAATCTGATTGGCTGCTTGCGGAGATCATGTGGCATGAGCACTGGTGTAATGGAAATGGAAAGCGCCATTCCGTTCCAATTGGTTGGAATGGTAAAAGTGGAATATCTCTGGTGGTTGTCCCTTCGTCCCGGAAAACCTCCACCAGAACGGTATTTACCATTTACTAATTCAAACCCGTTCTAACCGGCCAAACCGAAAAATGTGGCTTACCCTGGTAAGTTCCCGGATATAAATGCTTTGCATGCGCATGTCACAATGTAGAAGTTGCCAAACGGAAGTTGCATCGAATGTTCATTGAATTGAAATTGAATGCATTTATTGACTTGAAAGTGAATGTCCATTGAAATGAATTTGAAAGTCCCTTGAATTAAAGCTGGAAATCCATTGAATTGAAATTTAATGTCCATTGAATTAAATTGAATGTGCATGCTTATATTTAATTTTGCTACAATCTGGTTGCCACAATGAAGCAACAAATGCATAAAGTTATACATATAATATCACAATTTTGTGTTGAACACTCGACTGATCAAAAACATATTTCCTTTTTTAAGGAGCACCATTCAACGAGATCTCAATATGTTGGAAGAAATAAAGAAAGAGCTTCGGCAGAGTCGGAAATGGTTATGGAAGAGAGCCATCACCATCGTGAATCGAGGTCAAGGAGATCTAAATCAAGAAAAATGGATCGACAAACTTATGAGATTTCTCATCGTGAACCGCAAGAACAGAGATCCAAATCACGAACCAGGACAGAAAAGGTTGACGAGGTACAATACCTGGCCAGCAGTCGGCTTGAACTGTTGGAGTGTGAGAAGGATGCGATGATGGAACTAAATTCTTCGTTACAGGAAGAAAACAGAGCACTCAAACAGCTGGTGGTGTCTCTTCAAAGAGGAGGTACAATGTTGGTTTCTGTGCTTCATAGAAAACACAGCACATACTGTTTTATGTAAAAGAAAAAGTAAAACTGGTGATTTGTCTACTAGGGACCTAAGAGTGGACCTAAGAGTGGTGGGATGGGGTTCCAATCTTGCGGCTCCGCAATCGTCATTTTTTATATTCAATTTACTATACCCCATATCGAGAGTCGGCGTGCAGCTTCCACTATTAGCGATTTTATCCGATGACTAATAGTTATTCACTTTTTGAACATCCAAGGCCAGGTCAAAGCATGCTATGTTCATAAATATCACGAAAATACGAAGGCACAAGCTAGACTGCTTATTAAACGAGTTGGAGTTCGCACTGGGTAGGATCCATGCAACCCACCACAAACTTCCAGTATTCTAGATCTGTCCCAGACAATATCTCTCAAACTAAACGGCAAAATCTAGTCAACTGGCACCTAAAGTCTCGACAGTTACCGAACCACCTTAACCCAACTGGGGATCCAGAGAAACCCACCACCAAAACCAGTAAATATCGGGACCTTGGTGAGGTCCGAAGTTTTTACTTCTTCCCTAATAACTGAATATCATAAATGTATTTTTCATTGCCAAGTTTGTTTGGTACTACTTCGTGTAGAGCAGTTCCCAGACGTCTTGTTCCGAGCTGATGGAGGCCTGATGGCAAAAAGAAATCACGAGACGTCCATAACAAGCAAGAAAAGTCCCCGAAAAGTCTCTGTTTTCTATACACCATTTCAACAGGATTTCAAGCATTTCTTACACAGATTTCCATTAGTCACTCTAGGGACTGGTAAATTACATGTTTGTTGTGCCTGCTAGCTAACTTGTGACAGTTTTGTTCTCAACATATACATATAGTATATACTTGAATACCGTATTTCCTCTATTTAGCCCCTGGGGGCTTTTTTTTTTCAGCGCTTCTGGACTGGGGGCTTACCTTAGGGGGGGCTTTTTAGAGGCTGGGGGCTTAATAAATCTTCATGTTCTTTTGAAATTAATAATTGTCTTTATTCATAATTTCGACAGCTGACAATGTCTTTCAACTGCCTGTCAAGACAAAAATATCATGAAGTTCAGCAATTTCAAATAAATGTAATGACTAATGTATATAATGTTGCAAGACTAAACTGTTTATGGTCATAAAAGAAAATACCCCCTGGTAGGGGTGGGGGCTTAATAGAGGCTGGGGGCTTATTTAATTTTTGGCGCCTCAGACTGAGGGCTTATTAGAAGGGGGCTAAATAGAGGAAATACGGTATATACATATACATATACATATACATATACTCAACATATACTGCTCAACATAAATAGCTGCCAGACGAGGAAGACACATTCCAGAAGACTGGGAACAAGGCTGCACAAAGAGCATTTACAACCAGGAGGTCACTTTCACAATTAGTATATAATTATCCATTTGTGTAAAACATGTGAAATGCACAAAGAATATTCTACAAAAATGTTACGCAAAATTAACAGAAATTTACTTGGTATCGAAGGTACTTTTTAGTACAAAAGTACAGAATAATCGCTTATTATTTTGTCTACAGACTCAGGTTGGACAAGCATAGAATACTAGAGTCATGTGACATTCTGTCATGATCAAGTCAGTGTCAGAAAGACCTTCGATCACCTCCCATGATGCCTTTCATCTTGACACATTTTTGTGGACGATGAAATTTTGCTTTAGCAAGCCAGGACATTGTTGCTGTTCTAATCTGCTTTCATCCTTATATTTATTCGGTGTATTCATCTTTATAAATTGTTTCCGGGTAGATTATATCATATCATTATGAAAGCTCAAATTCACAGCAATTTTTAAGTTCCCATTGCAAATTTTTTAATTTCTACTAAGTTGATGGCATATAATGCCATCGAAGGGAATGAGGATATTTTAAGAGTATGGCTTTGGAACTCTGTCTTATTGGTTCAGTGGAAAGCAAAGAAAAACCAGGTTGTATTCACTGGTAATACACACAGTAAGTTTGTTGAATATTTGCTGTACTGTGATCACCTGGTACATGTGACATCCGGCGCTGTGGCAGCCACCAAGTGCGCAAGCTCAAGTTTGTGGCACAGAAATTGATTACAAATCGAGACTCCATTTCCCCTTAATTTGACAGAAGCTCTATCAGTAGTTTGTCGTGTCTTTCAGCTAGCTACTGGACCCGTGAAGGAACTCTGATGAAGGAAAAGGTAGTACAGAGCTACAAAGCGACAAATACTTTGTAACAATTTGTAACTCCTAATTTGAAGTGAAAATGTTTTTCGAGTCAAAGTATTCAAACCTGTACTTTCATAATTATATTCCGCAATTTTTGCTTCGTGTCTTTCGAATTCGAACGCATTTTATGGTAACTTCTGGGCCATCTCTCTCTCTCAATACTTGTCTTTTTTCTATATCTACAAGGATTTTTTTCCACTACTGCAATCACACTTGAAATTACATTCCCTGCTAGCATTACCACAGTCATTTCATCTTCATGTGACTGCATATCGCCTTGCTTTTACCGGACTAGTGGGATGAATTTTGACATTTAAACTTCAATATGTAAAACTAAAGTGATCAATAAAGACACAGATTATTTTGTAAATAAATATTGTTTGCCAGGGAAACAGAAGTTGGAACTCGGTCAATGTTTAATGAGAATCATTTCACCATTTCTCTGACCTCGACCACTGTCACATGGGGCAGCTTCTTTAGCTTTTGATTTCAGATCCGTAACAGTTGTTACATCCCATGGCCTGTCTAGCAGAAGACAGTGAAAATCCATTGAATTTCTGATTCTATTATCATTTTCAAAGCCATTTTGTAGACCACAAGATTTCTGACTCGTGCACACTGCAATGAAGTGTCTGGTTTTGTTTCCTGCTTACACTCAACATCCGAGTCATTCTGCTATTATTTTGGTCACGAATGAAAACATTAAGAAAGTGCAAAGCATCATGGTAATTGACAGTGGGTCTTTACCTTTTTTGTTTTAGTTCTCTATCTTATTCCCAGAGCCCGTATTTTTTTGGCCTGAGGCTTGCAATGAAGGGCTCTGGCTGCATCCAAAAGAAGAACCACAATATGTGGTCTTCTGGCCGGACAATGCCTGTCTGCGTATCGTGAACTTTCTTTCAATGCGCAGGCGCTGATGTATGGATGTTCCCAGAGCCCTTCATCCCACACCACGTGGGCTCTGGGAACCAGAATCAGATTGTTTTGTTCTGTGAAACATGCTCTTACTTATTATTTTGTGTAGTTTTAGTGGCATGTGTCTTACTGGAATCGAGTATTTATCAGTCAAAGTTGCTGTAATGTCTCTATAGGTGGGTCATCTGTTGTTTTACAACAGCAAGTTAAAGAACAACACCAGGAGATGAAAGTGCTGAGAAATAACATCCATCGCCTTAATGTTGAACTCAGTCGTTTTCAAGTCAAGTATCGTCCGGTCAGATTTGAGGTACAGTTAAATCTTTCTTGCACATTGGCTTTATTTTATATTTAAACTTAATTTGCTTTTGAAGTTTCGTAATAGAATATGCGTGTTCCTTTTGTGTTAGTTGGCTGATGCATGTAGTTAGCAGTTAAGACAATTAGTGCATTCCATCTGACCCAAAGGACAAAGAAATTGCCTTTGATAACCAGTTAGTTGTTGACAACCTGAAACTTTGTGGTTGGTTTTTGATAAAACTTGACTTAATTATAAATTGTTTAAAAGTATACTTTTGTTGTCAACAACTTTTGACTGTTAAAAGTCGTTATGTGTAATTTATTGATGCTAGTATAACGGGATAGATAAAGCATCTAAAAATGAATGAAATCCTGGCTTACAAATGCCGCATGCATGCCTGTGATACTGTCACAGGTTGTGTCCCAGATAGTACTGTTGTCATGGGACATGTTGCAGGAACTGTTCACACAGTGGGATAGAACTTGTGTGTGTCATGTTGCGTTGGTAAAACGTAGCCGGAATTCAACAAGAAAATGCTTAACACATTATGATACTGTGTGTGGTGTAATCCAATAACTGGTCAATGTTTCCAGTATGATATCTAATAATGTATTTTTATTCTGCATCATTAATTTTGCAAATAAGGTAATTATTTTATCTTACCCATGCGTAGGAGGTAGAAGGGCTGTCTTTACCAGACAATAAGGATGCTGCGCCGTGGCTGGTCAGTATTTTTTAACTGTTGAAACAATTATTCCACGAATACAAATTGGATATGAGATGATAGATAGACAGGTGGCGCCAAAATGTAGTATAACAAAAAAATTTAAAAATTTCTCAACAATTTCTCCTTCGCATGCCAACAATAATAAAACAATAAAAAATGAGGGTAATCGAACTCATTCTTGTGTAAAATATACTTGAATGTTAAAATATACTTGAATGTTAAAATATACTTGAATGTTAAAAACAGGGTGCATTTGAGGCCCCGAGGGTTGCTATGGAAACCATAATTATAGTATGAGTGCAATTGTTTATAATACGTTAGTAAACTGCCAGGATACACGAGTAAACCATTTGTTAAATTGAATGACACAGAAAAATGGAAAATAAGTATGAGCCACCTTAAATAGTGTTTTACTCTATAAGCATCTCACGTACCGAATGTGTTAAATAAAATTTTAAGATAGATTTTTAACCCTGTGTTTGTCTCTTGATTTATACGTTGTACGCTGGAACGACCAATCAATATAAACTTCGACTTGCAACGCCTGTCACTTAATTAGTAAGAGCGAGGTCTGAGACCGAACGAACGTTCGGTTGCCCTCGGCAAAGTTTAAAAAAAACAATAACCATCACCAAATGTTTTACCCTAAGATTACTATTATTAGCGGCGACTAAATTTAGCGAATTTCTTTTTTGGGAATTTATCGACTATAAAATTTATTTAGATTTTAAGATTTTTATTACACCAACAAAACAATGGCAAACACAATGATATATTGACGAGATGGACAATTACAAGAAAACTGTAATTAATTTTTCCCAGATTGCTTGTGATTGTTGATTGGTTGTTGACAATATATTAATTTAGAATAAAATTTTCCTTTATCATGAATGTTTTTGATTTGGCAAATACTTCCTTTAGTTTTATTATTAGCAAGGAGTAAATTTAGCGATTTTCATTTTCGGTTTGCAAGCCACTGCAATATACAGTATAGTTTCAGCCTGAAGCTGAAACGAATGCAAGTAAATGTCAACATTAATTTTGAAACATTAATATTGCATAGAGAGACCAACAGAATGTTTTATTGACTTATTTTCAATACTCAATAAATCGTTGACTTTTATTTACGGTTATTAAGCTAATTCAAGAGTATTTCCTTCTGGCTGTGGTTGCCTCATCAAGTGTAGTTAAATTTCTTCCACATTGTAACTTTGTGTTCTTCAGGATTCAGTAGTCATTTTGCAGTGCTGCGAGTGCTACCATTGACAGATTTTAAAACTTTTTTGACACTTTTCTGATTAATTAACAAAGGAGTGGGATCCAGGCGTCGGAACCTTTGGCTAGACATCTCTAGAAATATTGCGGTTCCGATGTTTCGTCGTGTTAGTGTGGACGGGCGAAAACGGAGGTTTTCAAAACCGGTGACGTCATGAACATTATTATGCATGCCTCAGATGGCGAGAATAGATTAAATGTATCACTGGCACTATTTGGGCATGCGTACTGAACACTGAAAACATCGGAGAAGAGCCTAGGAACGAAAGCGCATTATTTTGTAATCGTTTTCCAGCCCCTAGTAACGCTAATGTGGACGCAAAATGTTTTATCCGTTTTCGATAGACTAAAGATGAAAACGAAGGTTTTTGAAAACGTATTAGTGTGGACGTAGCCTTAATCGGACAGGGTTCGTACGGGTCCTCAAAAATCATGAAAGTCCTTAAATTTTCTTTTCTGAAAATTTAAAAGTACTCAAAATGTTTTTGGGAATAAGTTTTTTTGGAATTGGGTGCCATGGGTCCTTAAGAATAACTTAAAGATACCACGAAAAGTCTATAAAAAGTCCTTAAAATTTATACTGAGATTAGGGGAAGAACCCTGATCGGAAAAGTGTCAAAAGAGTGTCACAAAAGTGCCAAAAAAGTGTCAGAAATCTTTAGCGCTAGCAACTGTAGCACACGCAGTGGAGAATTCGCTTCTGTAACCCCATGAGTACAACAATCATTAGGCGATAAAACTGTAAAACAGGCCATTGCATAGTACATCAATATTCTCCTGTTACGCGACTACTGAAACATTGCATTTTTGTATATGTAGTCACCGAACAAAAGAATTTGAATTTACTATGCCATAATGCATAAGTTCTATTGCATCCCTTCCAATTTTTTCACTTCGTAACGCGTTCGGAAGATTTCCAAGAGTCATCCGATCATTATTTGTAACCCAAACCTCGCTCGTTGTCACATTTATTTGGTCCCAGACCTCGCTGTTACTAATTAAGTGACAGGCGTTGCAAGTCGAAGTTTTTTTTATTGATCGATCGTTCCAGCGCACAACGTACAAAACAAGAGACAAACACAAGGTTAGAAATCAATTTTAAAATTTATTTAACACACGGAGTAAAATAATAGGCTACACATTCATTCTAAACTTCTTGTATTGACAAAAACACGTATCAGTTCTCTACCAGATGTTAGCTCATGCATTAAAGGAAACCTGGGCTGAAAAATACTTTTGCTCTCAAATACAACTTTAGTATTCCCTTAATCCAGATTAGTAGTTTAAACTCGATAACTCTGTTCACAGAACTAACGTCAAATGATTTAGTCTGACTATTTCTTGAAATAGTGACGTTTCATTGTTGCAGTACCAGACCCCTCTCTTTCATGTCCATTGAGTGGGGCCTGGCACTGCAACCGTGAAACGTCACGTTTCAAGATGGCGGCACGCAGGAAATTCGAAGCAAGAAATAGTTAAACTAAATCGCTTGGCATTAGCTCTGTGAAGAGAATTATTGGTTCGGACTAAGGCAATACTAAAGTTGTATTTGAGAGCAGGTTCCCTTAAAATGATCCCTTCTCTCTCGGTCTCTCCCCATTCTTTTAAATTCCTGCCTTCCCACCTGGGGTGGGAGAGGCCTAACCTTTAAGGTTTCTTTAATATTTTGTGCAAAAAGTGACTCATGTTTATATAAAAGACGATGGAAGATAACTAAGAACCTTTTCGCTTGCAACAATGTATCAATCAACAGATCCTAAAATAAATAGTTTTTCAGAGAAATTGGTCCCCATCCCTCTTGGTATGTTACGATAATAGATCTCATCGGTCGCTCTTTTTTCCCTTTCAAAAGATTAACACCAAGTACCTGGCGCCTTTGTTCCTGGCCTATGACGACAGACTGAAGGAGAAAGAGAAGTTGTTAAAAACCTATGATGTAAGTTTGCTAGATAGCTTATTGTAACTTGTTTTTGTGGGGAATGTAGAGTTCCCATACAACCGTAATCAAGTGGGACAAATTCCAACCTCGTTCGCAGGTTGACTGATTTGAACCTTGACTGATTTGAACCGTTCTCCGCACAGGGTTTTCCTTAGAGCTGGCTGCGACTTGCTGACGAGTCCCAACAAGGACGAAACAGCTGTCCACGTCTGCCGCTCGGGAAAACCACTGAGCCTATGAGTTGCTCTCTAAAGTACGGTTTATCTGTACGCCTTTGACCTTCAAAACTCAAATCTCTAGGCTAATTATTATTATTTATAATAAATCTATTAGATTGTACTTCCAAAGCGCCATAAAGGAAATCTGACAATTTTGAACTGAACATGCAGTGAGCAGAAAGAGCCGAACTCAGAAGTTCGGTTGGTACATAGAATGATGTGATTTTACTTCCTTTCTGTTTTTTAAAGAAATCATCATTTCACTGCTCCAGTGCCAATACTTCTGCAAAAAAATTTGTTATTGATTGTTCAGGATCGAATCTCTAGGCTAAACACGTTGAAACGAACAAGCTTTAAGCTCGTTTTATCGATAAATAGCTCACACAGCGTCGTTGTTTTCAAAGTACACACGAAAGAGCTGTTTTAAAATGTTATTTTTAAAAAACATTTACTGAAGTATTGTGAACAGGAACGATCTTATTTCAGTTAATTGTTCAAGGTGATAAAATTCGACACTTAAAGTTAAACAAAAGATTTAGTGTTTTAAAATTAGTGTGTTTTATTACGGTATTATCATACTGGTGTCATACTGGTACAAAATAGACTTTTGACTTGTATTTCGCGTCATACTCGCGACTTGTAAACTCAAATTCGCCTCGCTATACACAAATATTAAGGAGTCGATGACCGGATTATTTGTTTTTCTACAGGCATCTATTCTACATAGAAACAGCATGTAGGGCGTCACGCAACCTGCTCGTCATATGACGCGCCAATACAACTTACTCGCTATTGACTGTATTGTGTTGACTGGTACATGGTAGAGCGACATTACGGACGCGCCAATACAACTTACTCGCTATTGGCTGTATTGTGTTGACTGGTACATGGTAGAGCGACATTACGTTCGTAGTTCTGATTATATTAACTCGAGTATCGCTTAGCACTTATCGCTGGAGCCATTTTGATAAGTGAATGAAGTGCTTCAAATCCCGAAATCACTGAAAGTGGTGGCTTGCCTTTGTACGTGTTGTTACGAAAGATAATGAGTGGGTTCACACTAGAGCTCCAAGTACCTTGAGATTTTTTGCGTGTGTGACCGGGAATCAAGAAAAATTCAAGTCTGACTTGAAATCGATGAAAAAGCCGGCATGAACAAAGGATTCAAGTCTGACTTGAAGTCAGT
>JAOBYG010030893.1:0-12407 GCA_025403545.1 Epizoanthus stellaris | reverse complement strand
AAAGCCGATGACAAGTGCATTAGTTGCATAGCTCCTAGCCTCTGTAGCAAGTGCTAAAGGGGGGGAGAAGGAAGGAGGGGAGAAAGAAAAAAGAAGAGAAAAGAGGGAGGATTGGGGAGAGGGAAGGGGAAGAGGAGGGAAAGGAAGCACTTGCAACCAGCCCCTGCATTCCTCTGTATTTAAAGATCAGAATGTGACCCGAAAATGCTGATTGGACAAGACCTGTCTTAATTCACAGCTAGGTATCTATATACGGAACACAGCATGATAGTAAATGAAAGTGATCATCACGTTTTGTTTTGAAGGCAATGGAAAGAGTTCAGTCACAGTTTTTCTGTCTGGATCAGAGATTGTCCGGCTAAGCTACGGTTAAATATCAAATCAGTCAAGATCGTTGTTGTGGATTGAGTCATTCTGGTCATGTTGCTGTTGTCGCTTGGAGCAAAGAAATCCAAAGATTATCCAGAGCATTTTCCTGTGTATTGGTGAGGGTTTGCTTTCCTGCCGGGGAATTCACCGAGTTCGATTTCGGATTCATAAACTTTTACCCCTCCCCATTCCCTCCTCTTCTTTTCTCTTCTTTTTTTTTGTCACTGGCCCTCCCTCCTCCCTCCCCCCCTTTATCACTTGCTAGCCTACACAGGCTGCATAGCTCCAAAATGAAAATGCTAATGACCATGTTGGGTGCATAGTTCCAGTGTCATTCTCAAGATGGATAGGAAGTTCTCACCTGGCATTTAATGTGATAATAATTAATACATGCTTGTGATTTTATATTTCAGGGATCTGATAGCACTCTATCGCTTGACGGGCATGATAAACTCTGTGGCTTCCAAAAGTCAATGTTTCCTCTTTGTATATATGGTGCCCAAGACACTTTTAGCAGCAGGATTCAGTTCTTACGATTATGGACTTCCAACAACAACCCCCAAATCATTGGGAGATTTTATGTTGATTACCTTTATGAGAGCAGAGGTAATGGATCTACTGATATACACCACAAAGATAAAATTGCAACACTGACAAGGATTTGCTTTTAATAATTAACAATTGTTGATTTTATATATGATACCTACAGTAGATATCTGACCAAAACATTGAAGTGATCAGTTGTCAGTGTCACAAGAAAAACCAGGTTTTCTCAATAATTATTAAGCACCAGATCGAGATCCTGAATATATACAACAGTCTTGATCAATTCCCAGGTTAAAATTGCCAATTTGGAAATAAATGGCATAAGTAGCCCAGATCTAACATGGTACTTGCCATGTATGAATGCCAAGTTCACTGGCCATCTTGGAATTAAATAAAAGAAATAGCTGGAACATTTTCATTGGCCATTGAAACAAATATAAATCAATTGATTACTTGTAGGGGACTTAACCTTTGTGGAGGACTGCACCCCACCCACCCAGCCAAAGGGCCAGATAATATAAATTATGCTCTTAAGTGCAAACCATGTAGATCATATCCAATGCAGATATTTCACTTTTTCATTATCATTACAACTTACTCTACAATTTACTTCATAGTGTTACCTGACAGGATACGAGTGGACAGAGGATCAGAAACAGGAGTCATGGCCACGATTCACAGTTATCTTCGAGCACAAGTTGGTGATGTAGAGGATGGCACTGAATGTGTTTTGTATGGGCCTTCAACCCAAAATAAAATTGAGAGGTGGTGGAGAGAATTACTGGAAAGGATGGAACGTTTTTTTAAAAGTCAACTGAGTACTTTGCTAGAGGATGGCGATTATGACCCAAGTGATGATGATGATAGGTAGGTACAATCCATGATACTGAAAAATAGGCAGCCTGTTCCTTAGACAGTTTTAGGTTTGAAAGGACAGGTACCTGCCGTCTTTTTCAGTATCATGGATTAATTGACTGCACTCGACCTCATTCTGAGTACTGGGCCATTTTTTGTTGTTTGTCCTTTCTGGCAAAACATGTTTAGTCAGATCCTCGGTCTGGTCTTATACCATTCTTTTACATTATACCTCAATGGATCTTTTATAAGATACTCTACAGCCTATGGTGGCTGCCTTCTTGAAAAAAAGTGTACAGGTCATGGATTTTGAGTTCTATGAAAGTTTCCACTACAGTACACACTTCGATTTTTGTCTTGACATCTTCACTAAAACTTTCAAAATAAATGAAAATGTAGGATGAATGAAGACGAAAATAATACTTCACAAAAAAGCTTTATTAAATTCTGCTACCTTGAACGTATCACAGCTTAAAACAAGTATGGTATATAGGGTATACATTTGGGGACTCAGTTTGAAACCCCCCCTTCCTCCGGGCCTCCATGAAACAACAAATGAAAAGCCCAGCTAGAATGGCAACTAATACTGTAATAATAATAATAATAATAATAATAATAGTAATAATAATATAATAATAATAATAATAATAATAATACCAAAATAATAATAATAATAATAATAATAATAAATAAATGATTTCTTGAAATATTTACTGTTACTTTTCAGGAATATGCTTGCATATATCTACATTCCAGTTATTCAAAAAGAGCTCGATGTGTTCAGGACTTCAGTATGGAATGCCCACAGAGTACGTAAACAGAAGAAGAAGGAACTCCCTGTGGGTGTACCAGAACACATTTACATGTGCCCAGAGAGACATGGGGCGATAAAATGTGGTTCACCAGTGACAGAGGAGCAGCTGAGAGAAGTTGTTGAATTGTCAAATGTCCTTGATGGTACTGATGAATTTTTACCTGAGGATTTTAGAAGAGAATGTGAAAGACATGTGCCTAACACAGAGGACATAGAACCAGACCAAGCAGCTAATGCCTATCTATATCTCAAAGACAATTTCAGCTTGTAACCGTTTTATGTATATTTTGTCACTTTGGGAATTGGGAAACAACTTCCAGTTTTCATTGTGTTGCATTTTCCCTGTGATCAATGACGTTGAGTACCTGTGTTTGTAATAATACAAATATAGCTTTATTTTATAACAAGTGCAAAGTAGTAACAGGTTAAAATACTGCAGTTAAGCTATAAAAGTTATTGTTTATTTAAATCATCATGTTGCTTTAACACCGTACATATCAAATAAGTAACATGTTAGTCACATTTAATTTGTGCAATCGACTCAAAAGTGACATGTTGTCCAAGTCAAGTTCTTTATGCAACTGTAACAGTACTCAACTATTTTCTGTTTTTATGATGTTAACATTTATGTCAATAAATTGTGATATGAATATGCTTGCAAAACAAGAAAACCTCTAGAATTACAGTACTTATTCTATCTAAGCAGTCTGTAATATGAATGTAATTTGAACTGAACACAACAATTTAGAAACATATGACAAATTACAGATATTGGACTGTAATTCAATAGATATACTGTATTGCATGTCATTTGTATTCTTTTTCTTTGAATTAAAATGTTAACTCCTTTTTAAAAAAATGAAAAACGAAAATATTTAGTAGTAATGATACCCTCTGTAAATGGAGCCCACTTGCCATGCCAACTGATTGCATGTATTATTGTGTATTTTCCAAATTTGAAGTTTTCCAGGGGCCATTCATAATTTTATTTTCAACATTTTCAGAACAATCCATGTTATGTAAGTGTAGATATCAACATTTGAAGAGTCTAATGCAAAAGCGACGAAAGTGACTTTCTATGAAAAGAGAAATTCTCCTATTAAAACTACAGTAAAAGATGTAGTATTCAAAGGAGAAGTAAGAGGTTGATCAGTAGTCACTTATGTCGTTTTTGCACTAGTGTCTTCATTTCTTAATAGATTTCAAATAGAAATACCAAATTTTGCATTGTGTAGTTACAGAAAACATCCGTAATCTCCCTGCAGAGGGTCATTGGAAATTCCACAGGGAGGAGGGTCAAAGAAGTAAAAAAATTAAAGAAATCTATGGAACCGAGTCAAAAGTTCCAAAGGAGGGTGGGGGGGGGTCCTTCAGAAAAACCCTCCATGGAGGTTAATGGATATAATTATTCTGGAACTGCACATTAAATGGGAACTACATACTATATTAGAGGATCCTCAGCTGTTGTATCAATTATCACCCATAATGTGCTTTGAATGTACCATATATGTATTCCTACTGCACAGTGGCAAAACGAAGGTTCAGTCTTGCAAGTATCAAAATCGGGTTTTTTTTATCATTTGAATTTTCGAGAGCTTCTACTTTGTTTAATGATGTTTCTTGGTTGTAGCTGCCAGGCCCTCATGTTGCCA
Source organism: Epizoanthus stellaris (assembly GCA_025403545.1). Taxonomy (NCBI): domain Eukaryota; kingdom Metazoa; phylum Cnidaria; class Anthozoa; order Zoantharia; family Epizoanthidae; genus Epizoanthus; species Epizoanthus stellaris. The sequence goes on along the minus strand of JAOBYG010030893.1, from coordinate 8,171 downwards.
AATGCTATTGTAGTTATGAAGTGAGGGCCTGGGTTACAACCCAAATGTGTCATCGAACAAGAATGCTGCACTAGGCAACTTGAAAGAGCACAAATTGCCCAAAACAGTCCCGATTTTTAGACTTGCAAGACTGAACCATCATGTTTCCACTGTGTAAATATTGGAATATTAATTATTATTAATAATAAATAACTAGATACATTTTTAAAAACAACATTTTGGGCACATTATTTGGCACAACAGCTCAGGATCCATTTAGGGGCTGTCAGAAAATCGATCTGGTAACGCTTAATTGACGTTAAGGGGGGGGGAGTCTCATGATTTGGGATTGACGTTAAGGAAAATAGGTCTGGAAATCTGAGGAAAATGGGTGAAAATGCAAGATGGAAGTATCGGATTGACGTTATGGGGGAGGGGATCAGACCTTGACATCAAACTGACACTAAGCGTTATCAAATCGATTTTTTGATTGCCCCTAAACCATTACTACTTCCCACTCTTGAATCTTACACCTGCAGAGCTCTCAAGTCCCACGCATTGAGCATGAGTAGTGTGAGTCTCGCGCATTTCGAGGTGATCTCACACTCTCACACTTTTAACACTATTTCTCATTCATTCGCTTTTTACTGGTACGAAACACTATTTTAAGGCTTTCAGGTGTGCCTTATGCCTGTCATAGAAGAAGAAAATGTGCCTGATTTTAAGAAAATAGTGCATTTCCGGCAATTTAAGAAGTACAAAATTCAAAAAATTTCTGGGGGAGCATGCCCCCGTACCTCCCTAGAAAACACTCGCTCCTTCGCCGCTTGCGCAGAGGCAGGGATCTCACTCTTGGAAAAAACTCAACCTTGAGAGCTCTGCACCTGGAAACTTTGAAGATTCATTAACTTACAATATCTGTTGCATTTGTGTGTAGCCTTAAATGTGTTAATGGCCCCAGTAGATAGGTTGCCATTACAGAAAAAAATAGAATTATCTGTCTCATCAACTTGTTTGGTTGAAGAGATTTCTGGGTCGCATAGGCGATAGCCAACCCCCTGGATGTCTGTTACCATGAGTAACTCCTTGGACTGAGCATAGGTGAAGTGAACAAAGGTCTCTGCCTTCGATCTCACCTCTTCGTTTGATCCCGAACAGGGTTCTCCTGTGTTGTTGATATACTTCACAAATTTGCCATCAAGAAAGACTTCTAATGTTACAAAATCATCATTTAGTGAAGAAAAATATACTTTCTCGTAGCTGAAGGTGTTGTCAAACTCAAGTGGTGCCTCCAGATCCATGTTTTGTGCCATGTTTCTGGCCAAGGCATTTAGCTGCACTGATTTCCTCGTGTGGGCTTCAATAGATCCAAACAGATTTGAAATGTTATCTTTTTCTTCTTTCTTATACTTCTTTAGCACATAGTCGCCTTCAGGAAGTCCCTTAACGGATTCGGCCAGGTATGCTTCACGGAATCCGCCTGCTGAAAATGCTTTTCTTTCCAAAGAAATGGTAACTTCGAATGGCTTGAGCCACTGCATGAGCTCTATTGAAAACTCCTCTAAGTTGAGGGTCACCACATCCGACTCTGGCAAGATTAACTTACCGACACGAATCATCTGTGAAAGTGAAACTGATGGGACCACCGACGATTGAATAGCCGACGATTTAACCGGTCGTGGGCTACGAAATTCAGCAGCAGCCTTTTCCGGACTTGCTATCGGTTCGCTCTGCCTCTTACGCTTGTCTGAGATCGACGGAGCGGCACCTTCAATGAACCTAATATGGAGGAGTTTCCAATTTTGGATCTGCTTCTCGTTTGAAAAAGAAGGGCCTCTCTCCCCCGCGAGAACATCGCAATCCATACCGGTATTGAAGTGCAATTTACAGGCTTCCTTGATATTATCAAGTGTAGGCTCTTTGCCCATCAAGGGAACAAGAGTTAGTGGGCCAATTCGAGAGTACTTTTGGCATTTGCCTTCGACTTGAGCTGACACTCTCTGCACAGTAATGGCATCGATTCCTGCTGCTGCCGCAGCACCTTTATCATTCCTGCCTCGCTTCCTCTGGTTTGAAACCTTATCTCTATAGTTATCCCAAAGGGGCTTTCTTCTAGACATACTTGAACGCTTGAAACAGAAAATTAGCAAGAAAACTTTGTCCGAGTTTGTCCTCACCTGTCAGAATTTTACGAGCAGACCTGATTCCGACCGAGAGGACCCTGGGACTACCTATCCTCCTGCCTGCAGTGCATTATGGGCTATGGCACTCCTCGGTTTTTATTTTATTTTTATTTTTAATGCTCTACTATGGCACTCATAGGCCAAGGTAGGATTATTTTTATTTTATTTTTTTTCTTCTATCATGGAACGAAAACAAATTTAAATAAACTAAAATAAATAAAAAGATAAAAAATATTTTTAAAACAAAAGATTGTCAGAAAGTAAAAAAAAAAAATTAAACAAAATTAATAAATATAAAAATAAATAAATATAAAAATAAATAATAAATACAAAAAACACCGAAAAATTTCGCTAACAACCGGAAAATCCTTATGGCACTCATAGGCCACCATACACCTCCACTTTGGGGAATAATTGTCGATTATAAAATAGGGTGCATGTAGATATAACGCACACTCTGATTGACTAACAGATGGCAAAAAGAGTGTTTATATCAGAGTATAAAGTTTTATTCTTGTTTTATAAAAGCAATATAAAACAGCTACTTGTGTCTATAAACTGTGATATAAACATGCTAAAAGTTGTAGAGCATTCAAGAAGCAAGAGAAACTCTGGGCTTCGCCTCATTTGCCTCTTAAGCTTCTCTCATGTTTTGCAACTTTATATCACAGTTTATGGACACTTGCAGTTGTTTTATATTGCTTAGATATGACACACTGTATGATGATGTTTTTCAATGTATGAATAATGCTAGCTACAAAATGCCATAGTAGTATGCTTAAAATACTTAGGAATGCAGGCTGTATGATTTGACAGCAATTAATGCCAAATGTAAATTTATTATAATAATGTTCTGGTACTAAAATGGTTTGAATACCACTTCAGAAATACTTGTCAGGGATCCACGCAGGCTTAGAAATGTATTTATTTTCAAAAAAATAAAATAAAATAAAATTTAAAAATAATTACCATATTTATTTAGGGTGACACATTTACACTAAGTAATCATCCATGTGGCCGTCATAAATGGACACATAACAGGGTTAAAATCTCCAACTGGCAGGGAGGCTGGCCAGACAGCTGTTTACACCAGTGTGACCGGCGGACAGAGGACTCAAACTCGGAACCTCCGGGTTACGAGTCAGCACTTTAAACCGCTCGGCCATGCTGCCTCCCTAAGTTTAAGTTTAAGTTTACAAGTCAAAGATGATGTCACAACTTGAATTGTGTCTTGGCTGTGATAATAATAATATAATATAATAATTTGAAACTTACATAGCGCTGTTTAGAGGTGGCTGATCGCCAGCACTATACATAATATAAATAATTAAATAATGTAAATATGTTCAAATAATGGTAAGAATGATAAAACACATATAAGATTCGTGCTGGACAAAGACCGCCTCAGCAATGGATACATCCTCTGATCCATCTGTTGACACACTGAATAAGTTAGCATACAAGAGTTTTCTTTGCAAATATCTTCCCAGATCTTCAACAACATAACTGATGAATTTGTTGCACTTATCACTTCAACATGCCTCTCCAATCTTGACTCTGTGTTTCTCTTCCAGATTCAGAAGTTGAGGGTATTTTGACAGCAGTACATATAGTTCTTCTTTGGTGATGACGTAGGCTACTGGTACTACTAATTTAATCTTTGTCAGCTCAGTTGTGACAAGCTGCTGTCTGGGTTCTTTTGTACGTTTTGTTTCTCTCAGATGTTGGTCCAACACTTTCTTATGAGATTCACCACCAGCATGATCTTCAGCATTACTCAGTTTGAGATTTAACGATCCAGTGTAGGCCCAAATCAGTCCTTTCACAGACTTAGCATAGGTTTTGCAGATGGAACAGTTCAAGCTGGTTACATTTCCAGCTTTATCTGCATTTTTCACAAGCCATTCATCTGGCGAATGTGCAGACAAGGATGTTGTCTTCCAATGATTAGCTGTTGCCACTAACAAGTTTCATTTTGTCTTGACCAGGGCCAATGTGGAAGTTAGGAAATTTCTCATGACAGTGTTTCGGAGTTGGAATTATCACCCAGTTGTCAACATGATCAGTTTGATTAAGACTGGTTTCCAGCAGCATCAGTAGAACTTGCATCGGGACTGGCATCAAAAGTTTCCCAGTGAACACTAACAGTAACGAAATAATTACAGCGACTCAATTATTGAGTTACCTGGCATTTGAAACAGACTGAATCATCTGTTTTATAATAGCTTTCTATTAAAATTCATTATGTGGAATCCTTCATTTGCTTAAAGAAATTGAGCATAATTTTCATCTTCTACGCAATATGCTTCATTTTCCAGTGTTGTGACAGATTTGAATCAAGTGTCACAAGTAGTTGTTTATTCTGTCTCTTGATGCATAGTGATACACTCTTTTCATTCTTGTGAGAACATCTAATTTTTTAGCTAAGGCTGATCCAGGACTGAACAGTAAAACAATCAAACTATCAAAGGTCAGTTGTTTGCTGTATTAAGTTACATATGTCATGTTTGCTCTACTTTATACAATGTAATTCAGACCACATTGTTCAATTTTATTTTATTTTTGTTCACACAGCTCATTGTAAAAACAGGTGGATAAATAAAGATGTTGTTAACTAAATCTCAGTCTGAGGTACATTCGTTAACATATGTTTTTTATTTAGACTTGGTGTGTTTTCAAAATGAACAGAGCTTATTCATGTTTTATATAAAGTAATTACTTGTTCCTGTAATGGTACACCAGTATTTACAAAACAACAAACGTAACAGTTATCTGAAAGTACATTCAAATGGGTGGGGAACATTCTAGTTTAATTTATTAAATGCCCACGCAATAATTTTGCACCTGGTTGAGTACGTTCTCTCGACCCAGATCTCTCGAAGGTTTTGGACAGTCAAGCAAATATACTAACCTTTCAAGTTTATTATAATTCTATTCAAGACTCGAAATATTCTTAACTAAACTCTTTTCTTTGCATGTTCTCTCAGCGACAGCTATGATTTGTATAAAAGTTTCAAATCTGTTTTAAAGTAAACTTGGCCGGTCAACACAACTGCTGACACCTGAGTCATGTTGTTATTCTGGACGGACATTGACTGGCCATTATTTCGAGCCCTGTCTTCTGGTTTAAAGTTTGTGCCTTTTCTGTGCTGTGTAAAGGAGCTGTTAGACCTATCCTCCCTGATGGCATACAAATATCATAATTTTGCAATCTAGCCTATCACTCAATTGAATGATTTTGCTTCATATCCTTTCATTTTAGTTTCTAATTATCTTATCCGTGTCTTTCACACCTCGTGGCATTGGTAAAAGATGTTTAGCCCACTTGTGTTGTTATCTTTGAACAGGTTGTATAAATCTTTATTCTTACATACATATAATTATATATACTTTATTATTAACTCCCCAAAGGAGCTTTTGTATAACAGTACTAAAAATGTAATAAAACCTAAAATGTTTAAAATATAACAGCTACTTACAATCTTATAGAAGGAAATTTACATCTATATTAAAATTAATTATAAATTGATTCAAAACTTTATTAAATGATTCCTGTTTTTATTTATGTTTAAAAGCTTCAACAGAGCAACCTCACATCAGTTTCTTATCTAAATTGTACCAAAGATGTAGAGCTTGCATGTTCTTCTCATTGAACAGAGTGAAGTAAGTCTTTTTGTCCAGGAAGGAGAAAAGATATTTTATGGTCAGACTCCATCCTTGTCGATTTTCTCTTTCTTTTGATTACTCTATTAGTGCATTGTGATTGTCAGCTTCACACTTGCAAGAAAGATTTTGTTAAAGTATGAGTGTGAATGTCATGTTGTGAATGTTTTCTCTCGCATAGAAGTGGCATCTTATCACTCGATCACCCCTATAATCATCATTGCAGTGTTCAGTTTGTTCTTCCACTTCATTGATTCAGCAGTATCGTCAAGAAAAGAATGCACAACCTCTGTCGTAGTCGTGGTTTCAATAGGTTCCCTTTCAAATTTAACCTCCTTCAAGTTGTCAAGCCTCGCTGTTGGTGTAGAGCATCACTGTAGTAACTATTTTGACATCTAAACCCATTTCTATGCTGTTTCAATACATCTAATGGTTTCTCAGCCTTCCCTGATGCTTTAGAGTGATCTTTGTTTCATGTATTAATATATACCAAATACAAACTTACTGAGTCACTAGTAGTATCCTCAAATAACTCTAGATAGTATGAACAATCTTTAAACACAATTGGTAAACCAGTGCCAGTCGCAACTCAATACGTTTTAACCAAAATATTTGCATCTATCAGCCCATGGCTGTCATCAAGACACAGTATCATGATTACAACCTGGTTACAGACCAGTGTTCTTGCTTTAATTTCCTATTTGACTCGGTTTGTAAAATGTGATAATTATTAAAAGCCTGGCTTGCAGTAAAGTGGTTGCAGCCATAACGATTTGTGGGTCGACCTAAGGACAAATGCCGTGCCATGAGCACAATGGTAACTGTCAATCCTGGCTTTCAATACTTGCCTGTTTGGATTGGATGCATATTTATTTTAGCTTAAGTAGATACGCAGATTGCATGCTATCCTTTTTTGCTCATCACTCTATAAAATCTAAATCGTAATTAAAATATTGTTTTGTAAGTCTAAGTATGACAGTTACCTGAGTACCAGTGTACATTTGAATAATTATCCTTCAAAACAAATGTCATGCTATCGAAGTTCGAGAAAATCATATTCATATGTTCACTCACAACTCACTTTTTCGTTCTTTCTTATGGCACGTCCATGATGTGACCACCACTGCATTGTATTTTTGGGACCACCGAATCTGGACTTTCTGTCCAGATTCAGTGAGGCTGGGACTTCAGGGATAATGTGTTTTCGAAGAACAGGCTGTTCGTTCCCAATATAAGGGCATGTGATTTTCCATCGGATTACAACCTTGTCCATTGTGCTTGAAAAGCATTTGCTTTGATAACTGATTTGTGTGCATGTGTTGGTCTTTATATACCGACTTACGAAGACTTCAGTTTCGTGATTGTAGAAGGTATTTAATAATAATAATAATAATAATCTTTATTTTAAAAGGGTAACACTTAATAGTTAATGGCTAATAAACTAAGTGGCCCACAGTTAACTAAGATATTATAAAAACACTACTGCTAATTAATTCTAATTATTTAATTATTTTGATGTATTTGAAGGTATTAAGAGGCAGGAAGAGCAAAAACCATTTGCTGCCATGTCATATGTGGCAGGAAATGCTCAAAAAAATTAATACTATTATCTTTTAAGTGCAAGGCCGCTATAGATATATTTTCTGTACTTGCAGGATTGGATAGTTATTGTTTTTATTACAGTCTATGTAACAAGCCTAAAATATTGCAATTCGAATACAATTATGGATTATATATCCAAAACAGGAATGAAACTATAAAATTGCATGACTATGCTCATTAACTTGATTGCCTTGTTACCAAGGAGTAATAAGCTTTAGGTTTATTGCAAGAAGGAATTATCTCTGCTGCTTTTCTAAAAAATCAGTTAGTTTGTGTTCCCCGTCACAGTCCCTTTCATAAGGAAAATGTTATGCATGTGGCAAATCGCACGCATTATTCATCCGATGCATGTGATTCACACTTGTTCAAATATTTGTGTCTTGGGGCTTTGTAGGGCCTTGTGGGGTGTTGTATTGCTTTAAAACCATAATGCATTTAATTCTGCATGCAAATACAATATAGTTCAAAGTCTGAAACAATTTGAGGATTTTATTTGAAAACTTATTACATTCTCTTATCAATATTGAACTACTTATCGGATAAATCTGAATGATAATGGTTCGTTATTGCAGTTACTATATAAGTAATAGTTCAAACATCTTTCTTAATGACCTGATGTGTTATCAGTGACTAATAAATTGCACTCTATAATAGCACCTACTTTCATTTCAGCTGTTCTCTTTATAACAAGTAATAACAAACACAGAAATAAAAATATGCATTCATTTTATACAAAGTTCGATT
>JAOBYG010030782.1:0-12414 GCA_025403545.1 Epizoanthus stellaris | reverse complement strand
CAAATTCCAAATACTTTCTATTTTCAAGACTTTTCTATATTTTAATATTTTATATTTTCAAATTCCAAATACTTTCTATTTTCAAGACTTTTCTATATTTTAATATTTTATATTTTCAAATTCCAAATACTTTCTATTTTCAAGACTTTTCTATATTTTAATATTTTATATTTTCAAATTCCAAATACTTTCAAATTTCAAGACTATATCGCTATTCCCCGAATGGATCCAATGATTGTTTACCAGTGTTTCATCGTTGCCTTCTCCAAAGGTCTAGTCGGATGGGATTTTGAACTGATTTGATAACTAATAACCATATGGGAATGTTTTGATATTTCCATTTTTCATAAATTTCATTACTCTTTTATCATAACCGAATCTGTAAGATTTCTCTTGATATTTATTTATAATTCCATCTTGTGTTCTCGTAATCTTTTGTTCATTTACGAAAACTAATTCCTCTCTTTCTCTTTCAATTATTCTCCTTACATTTTCATGATTTAATATCGTTCCATTCTCGTGATTTATTCTGAAACCCTTGACAATACTTTTACATTTTCCATCATTTAATTCATATGACTAATTCTTCGGACCACCAGAAAGAAATGTTCCTGTAATATATTTTCCACCAAGTTCATCAGTCAACTCTCCAAGCATGTCACCAGTTTTTACTTTCTCATCATTTGGATGATCAACATAAATAATACTATCTGTATCGCAGTACAAAACTTTGTCGTCTAGAAAATCTAATTGTTCGTACAACATTAATCTGGCTGATGAAGTTGTGAAACACGCGATGAAAACATTTGTGTTGTATTGATCATCCATGAAGAGATCTTTCTTCTTGAAAGACATTTTCATCATGTTCTCATTTATGTAACAAATTGTGATTCCTTCCAATTCCTCATCCAATAGTATCTCGTAGAATTCTTTCAACTCCGACACATACTTTGTTTGTGCCATGTTACTTCTTTGTCCAAACTTTCCCCAAAGAGAATTCAAACACAACTTTGCAATGGCACGATATCCTTCATTGAATTTCAATTCTCCCAATTCTATTCCAAGAGAATCTTTCATTCTTTTCCTGAAGTCGGTTTCTTCTTCTTGATTCTTGAAATTGTATTTACTCGCTTCGAGTTTTAACTTCACAAATCTATTTACGTATTTCTTAAACAAGTCAGTACTACTTTTCACGAAATGCCAGACTTCATAAACTTTCACAATTTCATATCCTTTCGATCTCGCCATATTTATTTCGTCTGTTATCCATGTTTCTATGAAACATCGCTCTTCATCTGAGTGATCAAATTTTCTGAAACAAGTCATTGCACATTTATTGCATAACGGGAACATTAATTTTTCATAAGTTTCCACTTTAACTTTCTTTGGCAATACAGGGTGAAATAATCTTCTCGGAGGAAGTACTTTGCATTTTATTAATCCATACCAATTCTCATCGAATCGTTCTGGATTACGAATCTTTGCAGGATAACTAATTGGATACTTCTTGAAATATTGAACAGTTGGATACAAAGAACAGAAATCGATATATCTTCCCTTTTCATCGTCTTCGAATTTATACTTCAAATATGTTGCATTTGTTCTGCCACCAAAGAATGCATCCCGAGGATGAAGTGGTTCGACAATCTCACGATCGTATGTTGATTTAAATCTTTGATATTCCTGATCATTCTTCAACCAACATCCATACACTTCAATCAGATTCAATCCCAATGATTTTATCTTCACGTTCTTTTCATTCGTTCGCTTTTGAAGAGAACCCATTTCCATTTGCGTCTTATTGTTCAATATTTCGGGTCTGAAGCATCTTGGACAACCGTGCCAAAAACATCCTTGAAATTCGTACACAGTCTTCGTTTCATGGCAATATCCATCCACTTTCAAATGTTCTCGACCTTTTCGAAGAACTTTCTCTCCTCCATTCAATGCATGTGGTATTTTAACTTCATCTTTCATTTCGCAATAATCCAACCATGTAATACTTTCCTTGCTGAACTTCTCGAACTGATGTGTTGGAGCAACAACAGCAATCGTATCCTCGGGCATGTAATGGCCACGATAGATTGCCATGCATACTGATGCAATTGTTGTGTACATTAATGGATATGTATTCTCCAATTCCAAGAATGATTCTCTTAGTTTCAACATACTTCTTCTCAGAATGTCTACATCAGATCTGCAATATTCCAACAACTCCTTTTCCATATCGAATACATAATTGTTCTCGACATGTTCCTTATGCCATGCAAGGAACTTATCTCTTTCAATGCTTTTCATTTGATCTGGACCGTAATGTTTCGATGCTGGAATGTGTCCAACGTATTTAGCATTGCATGGTTTGTTGAAATAATGAGGAAAGTATCCCTTCTTCAATTCTGTTAATCCAAATGTTTTTGGGAACTGCGACAATGCTTGAGTGACAAAACTCAAACTATCGATGAATCTTATTTTCAAGTTGTGAATCTCCATCAACATAATCTTCGCGCCATTGTAAATACAATATGGTTTAATTGCCGAATTGATACACCATCGCAGAATGAATGTCGCATCATATCCGCGACTATTATGGGCGATGAATGTGTAACCTTTGAACTTCTCTGTCAACATTCCCTTGATTGTAATACCCTTTGCAATTCTTGCATTCCTTGAAACCACATTGATGTTTCTCAATGAAAGGTTTCACAATTATCTTCTCACAAGACTTACACTTTGCAACCGTCGAACACACAGTGTCAATGGATTCTGAATTCTTCGATCTATCTCTCAAGTGATTCTCGAAACACTGTTTTCTAAATAATCTTCTGTTACACGATTCGCAAGTGATGGATTCGCCATGACATTTTTGTGTTTTATCGAAATAAACAAAACATGACAAACACTTCGATGGACATTTGTGTTTATCCTTTCTTCCATACGTCTTCTTGTACAAATGACAATAACAATTGACTCCTTCGAAACCAGTCATCGATCTAATCACATCGAAGTGATTCCTGTTTTTATACAAATATATTCTCCTTCTCGGTTCCTCGTTGAACGTTATCTCATTAAAATTTTCAGCATCCACAATGTTGATTTCTACGTTCAAATGTTTGGCAAACGTTTCAACATCTTCCAAGGTGTTCCCATTTTCAGATATTTCAACATTTGCATTTTCGTCTAATTTCGTTGCTTCGATTCCTTGTAATCGATGTGATGCGCAAAATCCATTCTTCAATTGTGAACTTGTCCATTTGTCGGGATTAATTATTGCCCAGGCTGTACAAATGGCTCGAGCGAGACATATCGTGTCAGAATTCTTAATTTTCACGAAACTCTTCTTTCTCATAACATTATTTTGTGAAATCGTCAATTTTCCCTTTCCCCTTGGCAACTTCACACTTTGCACAATAATCTTTGATTTTAGCGATGTCAATTTCCTTGTAATCGGCATAATCCATCATATAGATGATATCCTTTCCAAGATCTTTCATCTTCTTAAACGGCGTTGACCATGGAAATGAAAGCTTTTCATTATCAACAATAATTCTCATCAAGTCGTTTTCCTTCAAATCTCTCATCTTCTTCGCTTTCATCACAACATGTCTCACAACATCCTCATCGTATTTTCTCCAAATTCGACCTGGTTTAGATGGAACCTTCGGTGTTTCCTCGTTGACAACAAATGTGTCTTCGAAGAAGAACTTGTTTGGCGGAATACTTGCAATGTGTTTGACTCCAAGAGGATTCTCCATCGTTAATTCTTCGTCTTGAAAGGGGAATGTCTTTTCATCGGATTTGGTTGGCCTCGCTTCATCGATATCTTTAACTCCAGCCTTGTTCGCATCGAACACATCGAGATCAAAACGATTCATCATTTTCATAGCGTCATCGTGCTATTTTCGTTCCTCGAGAAACTCATCGATCTACGATAACCCTTTCTTCGTTTTCTCGCCCAATTTCCGAAATCCCTCAAGTAATTTATCCCCTTTCTCGATGATTTGTCCTTGCTTTGCTTGTTCCCTTTGATCCTTCGTGCCAAGATACAAATCAATCAATAAATCTACTTTCGATAACTGGGAACTTTTCAATCCGAGAACCTTCATCAAAGCCCTCTTTGTTAATTTTGCCTCGATCGGCATTAATTTCTTCAATGACTTCATTAACGTAATTCTTCTCTTCCTTTTCAACTTCTCCATATCTTTCTTCGCATTCGAATATGTTGTTCCTTCACCAATATATCGCGGGACGGCATCTCCAAAATATCTCATCCCACAACACGCATTATTTCATTCCCCGATGTCCACGTTCAATATCCTTGAGACACCCAAGAATTAAACTTCTCCGAATAACCTTTCCATTTCACCAAAGCCTTGTCACCTTCAATCCTCACAACCTTGTCAATCCGGAACACTTCTTGTTTGGCAATCTGCATCTCTTCAACGTAGAATGTTCCCTTAATTCCCTCTCCATTCAAATCCTCAACACTATAAGTTGGTGGATTCGTCATTCGAACATCAGAGACAACAAAGATCTCTTCTGTCCAATTAGGAAGATATCCTTTCTCGAACAACCTCTTATCCTTCGAAAGTCTCACCTTGTCACCAACATTAAATCTCTTCGCAACAATATTCTCTTTGCCAAACAAATTTGCGATGACTTCACTCTCCATTTCTTTCAATGACGCTTCCAACGGTGTCATCTTAATCGATCTATGAAAAGATTAATTATATTGTTTAACCAACTGAGGAAGAGCATCGATGTAATTACTCGTACTATGTGCTGTGAAATGTTTAAAAATAAGTGTTTTCATTGTTCTAATCCATCTTTCAGCAACGCTACTTTTCTTTTTGTTGAACGTTGAGTACAGAACTATTCCATGACGACCGAGAAATGATTTCATTATCCCATTGTAGAACTCCGTTCCTTTATCTGTCCAAATATATTTTGGTTTCCTTCCACTTCTAAATATCTTCTTGAACGCTTCAACAATAGTTTCTCCCTTCTTGTTCTTCAATGGCACAATCCATCCAAACTTGGAAAACACATCAATAACGAACAAAAGATACTTTACGCCATAATTCGATGACTGAAGATTCTTCATATCCCCCAAATCAGCTGCCCAAATATCATCAGATCTATTTACAACAACTCTTCTCTTCTGAAACTTCCTCCTTACTGGTTTGTGCAACTCCTTACTCAAAAGTTCCCATTTCTCCATACAATTCCATTAGATAAAGACAATTCTCACATATCTTCATCCGAAATTGTTTCATCTGTGTCAATGATACATCGATCATTGTCTTCCCATATATCGATGTCACCTTCATCTTGCAAGTGACCGAATCGTTCTCTCACTTCATCGAGATCTCTTGGTAAGTCGTCAACTATTTCATCCTCCGACGGATCGTCATCTATTTTGTAACGTTGAAGTCTCTCGACAACTCCATCTTCGTACAAAGTTATTTCAACGACCCTATCTGACCTTTCACCATCAGTGTGCACTGGCACTGGCACTGGCACTGGCACTGGCACTGGCACTGGCACTGGCACTGGCACTGGCACTGGCACTGGCACTGAATAGGAAACCGAGTACGGAAGATCGACATCTTCATCACGACAAAGCTGAATCATTCGAATAATCATTTATTGAACCTTGTTTTCTGAAATACGACGGAATCGTAAGAATGGGGGATGGATGTCCCCTGAAATCAAACACATTCCATACAACATATTTGGATATTTTCCCATTTCAACATCATTCCTAAAATCGTTAAAATTATACGTTGATATACTCGGATTGTGAACACGATCAAACTGAAATGTATTCTAATTCTCCATATATATATACATAGATATCTTTCTTTAAGTCTTTACACATTCATCGATGGGGGAGGGAACAATCATTACTTTCTCGAATTACGAGAACGTACGATCACCTTCTCTTCGAATATTCGAATTATATCCCTTACATCATTTTCTCGATGTTCCTAATCCAAGTTGTCTCTTCTTGTTTATGATCATTCTTGCCATCCTTCCCATGATTGGTTAGTCTCGATTGGGAAGAGCGTCGATCGATTTCACCATCCCATAATCGCAAGAATGCTTATCCTTTCCCATATCGTAACATATATCATGATGCGCCGCAATTTCATCAATCTTGTTGTAAGGAGGAACGTTCCATTCGGTAACTTTCCCCGTTTTGTCATCGTAAGTTAATTGCTTATCTAAAGGGTTGTAAGGCCCCAAATACTTGTACTTTCCCGGTGTTCAACCACCTTTTGGTTTCGGAAGCTTCCCAATCAATGCATGAATATCGAACTTTCCACCTTCCTTCTCGCGAATGAACGTTGATTTCATTCTATTACACGTCGCACAAGTCGATTTCATCACGAGTTTCCCATTCGTTGTCCGATAAATATCATTCGATCCCGGAACAGAACTTGTTTTCCTTCTTTCTCCAACACAATACGTTTTCATAATAATGGATAGATTATCCTTTCACGAACGTTGTTTTCTTCGATCCACACGATGCACATTTTGATTGCATCATCTTTCTTCCATTCTTAGTTCTCAAATAACTCTATGATCCTGGTACTGATTCGGTTTTCCTTCTCTCTCTCACACAATACGTCAGCATATACATAGTTAGAAAAAATCTCCTGTAAAGTTCTTTGCAATCTTATTGTTTTGTTTATCAACGAAGACAAATTCGTATTTCTCCAAGTTATCAAACACTTCTGGAGGAATCATATTTTCTGAACAAACCATGCGCAACTCATTTCTCGATGTTGGCGGAAACACAATTAAATGGGAACAATTCAATCTCACGTTCCTTGGAATTGCAAAATAGCTTTCACTCACGTAGATTGGCGATATTTTGCTATGTCTTCCATTCGTAAAATGATTCGCGATCTTTGCTTGTGTTTTCTTCGACCAATTCATCAAATCATCGAATATAACAAGCTTCCTATCATTAATTGTGTATTCGGACGTATCCTTGATATCGTCATCGAGTTTCTCGAGAACTGGATACCCAACAACCTTGGAAACCTTGTTCATCACTTCTTCCAATGTTTTTATTTTGTCTTGATGCCCATTTGGTGTGTAAAGATATATCTTGTCGTAATACACCAATGGTTTCCTGATAATGTGCATTAATGTATTTGTCTTTCCACAATTGCTTTGTCCAGATATCAATGTGCGATGATCTTCTGGAAGAACATGTTTCTTCGACGTTTTATCGAGAGTTTCCTTGCTATCGTAATTCGGTATCTCCATAACAATGGATGGACAAATGTAAAATGTGTATATCAAAAGTTATCTTTGTAATTATATGGATATCGCAATGTTCAAAAAGCATGCCGAAAGTGAGAAGAGAGCTTATGATATGCAGAAGATAGTTGAAACGTTTTAAAGGAAAGGAGAGACGCAAGAATTGCCAGGAAAGAAGGTTTAGAAGAACACTTCGAACCATTGACAACGATAATGCGGAAGAAACCCGAAGCATTGAAAGGGGAGATAGGAAAAGTGAAGATTCCAACTGAGGGATTTAGCAAACCGTCGATAGAAGATGCGAGGGATAAAGCGCTCGAGGAACAGTTGGAAAGGGGAAGGAGAGTCATCGAACATCAACTCTCAAAGTTCACCAGGAGGGAAGATGGCGTTCCCTTGGAACATCAGAACTTACCTTCGCTCGAAGAAGAGGAGGAAGAATCTTCCCTTGATGAAGTTGAAATGTATAATGCTCATAATCTCGAAAGCAAAATAGGTGAACGTTTGATTAATAAATGGGAAATACTCCGTTATGAAAGACCAACTGACTTGTTTGGAAAGTCGGTGGAACAATTGCAACATATAAAGCAAAACACGAGAGCGCTTAGTAACGAGGTTGGAGTAGTAAGGAGAGAAATAAAGCAGAATAGAGGCGAACGACATCTTATAAGTGGACTAGCGACGAGGCACGGCGGACCTTTTACGGAAAGTGACTTGGATGATATTCTCGACATTAACAAGCGATACAGAGAGGTGATAGATTCCATGATCGATTGGAAAAGGGAGGAGAGGGGAAGGATGCTCGAAGAAGAAGAAGATGTCGCGATAAAAGGAAAAGGAATGAGGGGTGGAAAGTTGTTCTCTTCACCGAACGATTTGGTTGCAAGATTGAAATTGTTACTTGGAACAATATCCGCTGGAAACAACAATTATGGGATTATCAATGAAGTGTGGGAAATAATCGATGAATTAAGGAAACTTGGTGCCATAAGCAAGAAACAATATGATGCTTTTGTGGCGAAATATCTTGTGTAGCCCATTATATGGAGAGACGAATAATTTTAAACTCTTTCGATGGAGAAGGAGTATCCACTTCTCACGATTTCACAACAATATTCAATTCAGCATTGCAATTCTTCGATAATGAAAGACACTTTATTGAATTGGATAGTTTGAGCATGAGTTATTCATGGTATAATGTTACATCCGGATATGGAAACAACAAAATGAGATATTCTCATGATGGAGGGAATTATTGGACACAAATTACCTTTCCCAATGGAAACTACGCATATTCTGATTTTAATGTGTTCGTTCAAAGAAAGATCGAGAACAACAATCATAAACCAGCTGATAAGGATAAGAAAGGTGTTTCGATCACCTTTCAAGATTTCGTTTTCAAAGTGATGGTTGAATTGGATGCAGGCTTTCAAGTCGATTTCAGAGAAGGAACGTTTCACGAACTTATTGGATTTACGCAGAAGATCGTTACAGTCACAGACGAATATGGAGCATTGTGGCCAAATATTACCAATTCGGTTGATATGTTGGTTGTTCACTTGAACATTATCTCAGACTCGATTGTTTCTGGGAAATCTACAGATGTATTGTGCGAATTCGATGTTGGAGAACTTCCACCATCGCATCCATTCAAAATCGAACCAACTAGATTGGCAATGAATATGATCAATACAGATAACATTACATCAATGAGAGTATACATTACTGATGTACTTGGCAGACCCGTTGATCTAAACAATATTCCCGTGGCACTCATTCTTTTATTGAAGTAGATAGTATGAACAAGTATCGCAAATGTCGAGATGAATTTGGTAATATATCGATTGTCAATGTTGAAGACGATGAAGATGATGAATACGATGATGATTATGCTGGGGGTGGTTTGTTCTCAACAGCATCTAAGATTTCGTCGTCGTTCGGAAAGAAGGTATTAGGGAAATTTGCGAAATCATTAATTAAGAGGGGAGCAATGAAAGCTGGTGAAAAGTTAGCTGATGAGGCAGTTGGAAGGATGTTTGCAAAGAAGGATAAGAAGGGAGTCGATCCGGTTGAAATCCCAAAAGTGAAGAAGGCTTTGGAAACACCGAACATGAAAGGAGATGAGACTGCGAAGGCATTGGAAAAGGTATCGAGACAAGATCAAAAGGAAAAGAAGAAAGAATCGGAAAAAACACTTTCATCGAAGTTCGATGAATTGTTGACTTTTATCTAACGAGTTATATGACAGACTTTAGACGGCCACAATATGTTGATAGATATGAAAATGTTACATATAAACTTGTGAATCGACTCCCAATTCCAATAAATGGAAAGTTTCAAAACCCGAATGGACACAAGTTCGTTGTTGATAATACCAACGAAGTAAACCCATTGGATTGGTACAATGCTTTCTTGAACCTCGAATTCAGAGTCAACAAGAAAGATGATGGAACGGCGATGGATGGAAATGAAATCGCGCCACCGAGTGGAACACATTTGATGTTCTCTTCGATGAAAGTAACTTGTGGTGGAATAATCGTTTACAATTCCAATGGCCCTCTTCATCTTGCGATGAATGTGAAGAATCTCCTCGAATTTACGAAAGGATATGTTACGAGTGTTGGCCCATTGTTCTTCATGTATCCAGATGTTGCCAAATCTGATGAACCAAGTGGAGTGGCAAAAGCATTGAAAGCTGATAATCCCGGATTTGCGATCCGACGATCTTTGGCGAACAACAATGCGTTGATGAACGCCATTCTTCCCCTGAATAGATATAGTTTCTTCGCTTCATTTCATAATCAAGTGTGTCCGCCAGGAAATTTCCAGATCGAGTTTGAGATGCTACAAAACGATTCAATGTTGTTTCGATCCGGAGGTGACGATGGAAGGTTGATATTTACGAAAATGGATCTTGTGATTCCAAGGGTTCACTTCAATGGCGATGGCAAAGCAATGTACATAGAAAGATATTTGTCTTCGAAAACTTGGAAGTATTTGTCTGAATTCGTTGCTCAAAGTTCCCAACTGTTCGACTCGCCAAGTGGAGAATTCAAAGTTTCGACTGAAATCTCTCACCCGAGACATGTATTTGTATGGGCTGTTTTGAATGAGAACGTGATTGGACTTACGGGAAACGATGCACAAACAGGGAATTGTTTCGCATTGAATACATTGAAATTAAATGGGAAGACGATGATGAGAGCCCAATTGGAAATTGCAAATGGAATTTATTATCCAAGGGAAGCGTACGAACCTTCGGACGATAAGCTTGGGGTGTATAGACATCTTATGGAATACAACAAATCTTTCAATGATGTGTGTTATTCACCGTACATAACGATTGAGAACATTCTTACGAATGGATTGTTGTATTTCGATTTGAGGCATCAAGAAGGAGATCTTAAGAGTGGAATGACGCCAATAACATTTAAGTTTTCATATGGCAACACAATTGGAAAGCCTTATAAAATGTTTGCTTTAATCCTTCACGAGAGGGAAGTGAAAATATCGAATGTTTCAGGAAAAGCATCTCTCAGTGTTTGATATTATGTAACCAATATCATGGGAGATGGCTAAATAGATAGGTTTGAGTTCGAAACAATCACTCCAGAAAATCCATTTGGATTAACGAGGGGACAAAATACACACTTCAAGTTTGTGGTAGATAGCACAAATGAAATTACACCATATGATTGGTATAATGCTTTTATCAAAATTAAGTTTACTATTCGTCTTGCAACGGGAAATAACTTGCTCAATGGAACGCAAGTTGCAGTGTCTTCAGCTTTGCATACGATGATAAAGTCATTCAAAGTATCTTATGGCGGAAAATATGTCTACAAGTTAATGGATGCACATTTCGCTTTGAATATTAATGATGAATACGTACAAGGGGCTGGCCCATCGTTGTTTATGTATCCAGATGTTGTGAAATCGAGTGTTAAGACTGGAGTGGCGATGCCCAATAGAACAGAGAACAAGGGGTTTGGGCAGAGATCAGTGTTAACGAATCAATCAACTGAAACGACTGCCATTATGCAACTTAACAGATACGGATTTTTCCATGCTTTCAAAGGAGAGATCTGTCCACCTGGAAAGTTTCTCATCGAAATGGAAGTAACTGAGAATTCGGCTTTGTTGTATTCCGCGGCTGGTGTTGACGAATGCAAGTTGGTGATTTCATCGATATCGTTGGTCATTCCAAGAATCGAGTTTTCTGGGAATCCGTATGGGAAGATTCGACAACACACTTTGAAGTTTCAAGCGGAGAGAATTGAGAGATCTCGATTATTCAATGAACAAGGCGGCCAATTTGAAATCTCTTCTTCGATCGAGAAACCAAGACATGTTTTCGTATGGAGTGTAAGAGAGTCTGATCTCAAAGATCAATATGGAATGCTTTTGCAATAAGGAAGTTGACAAACTTACTCTCGATAGCGGCAATCGCAAGTGGAGATCCAGGCGGTCCAGTGATAGCGGAGTTCAAAGCTTCGTTGAGATCAGTAAAATTGGAAATCAGTACTGGAATATTCTATCCGGAAGACGGATATTATCCAAAGGAAGAAAGTGTTCCAGTTTACAGGAGTTTCTTGGAGTACAACGGATCGTTCAATGCGAAGGACACTGCGCCATTTGTTTCCCAAGCAAGGTTCGATGGTAATTATGGAATTTTGTATTTCGATTTGAGGAGACAAGAAGGAAACTTAAAACAAGGGGCAGTAAAGTTGGCATTCCATTTCGAATATGATGTAAAGCCAGTTGAACCCTTTCATTTCTTCGCATTGGTACTTCATGAACAAGAAATCAAAATCGATAATGTTAAGGGCAAACCAGCGATCATTGTGTGAAATTATCTAACTTATATTATATTGAAGATGACAACGTATCACGCATTTGGTGTATCGCTCACGAATGGACAAAAGATGTCGATTGCAAGGGCAATGAAGAAATCGGCGCCGGTTACAATAAGATTGAAGCATTCACAACTTCATGGAACAGATGACATGATGTTGACGAAAACACAGATAAAGAGGATTACGAAATCGAAGAATAATCATACCGGTGTTCCAGGGATTTCGCCCCCCCCCCGTGAAATCGCCCCCCGGGGCGAAATTCCTAGTAATCTCGCCCTCCCTGCTC
>JAOBYG010030671.1:0-12417 GCA_025403545.1 Epizoanthus stellaris | reverse complement strand
GGGAATGACGTCACATCCCTTTCGAACCCATTTCCCCGAGTGCTCGGTCATGAACCAAGATGGCTGTAATTTCGCTGAAATTTGGGGTTTTGAACAGGCCATAAAAAATTGACAATCAAACCAAATTCAAATTTTTTTTCGCAAAAGCTCCTCAAATGCAACACAGATTAAATATATTAAAAAACTGAAATAGGGGTTAGTTGCACTTTAACAATCAGCGGCGCTGTGATCATGGTGAAAGACAAAACTATAGATTCGTCTAAACAAACAAACTTATTTCATCAAGCCCTTTCATTTAAAATCCGTTTTGTGCGCAGACCAGATTTGTATAACAGTATTCCATAATTTATGAGCGACTTAATATTTCAAAACAGAGAAATACAGAGTGAAAGAGCAAACACTTTTTCCGAGTCAAAGCGATCTAAATAATATAAATTGCCACGTTATTGTTGAAACTGTCCGCGCTGTTTTTGTATTGTCTAATTGGTAAATAAATATATTGAGAATACTAATTTTTCTTATTAGTATTATCATATGGAATAGTACTAATTGTTATCATTTAATTGGTTTTAGTATCTTATGTAAGAATATCTTTCTAAAGCTAAGGAATTTTAAATTTTTAGAAAAACTGTCGTGTATTTTTCTAAAACATTAAAATTTCTTTCTGAGGGGGTAATGATGATGTTTTTATTATACAGTATTTGTTGCTCTTTTAATTAAAATTTCTCCATTCAGAATATCTATAATCATTAGTGTTATTTCTGATATTCATAGTTATAACAATCAATAAATTATATATTAATAAACATCACGTCTTTAACAGCAAAAGGCAGCTATTGACATTTTTGCAACAAATTCTTAATGCTAAAATAAAATTACTTTATGTTCTGAGCAGTTTTGTATCAGATTTTGAAAATATTAACAATATAAAATCTTACGTGGCTGTTACAAATCTAGCCTTGCCTGGAAACCTTTTCCATTTTCAAAGAATGCTGACAATTTAATGTAGGCAATATTATAGTATAATACACTCCCCGTTGTGAAATAATAATACGTTATCCCTTTCCTACCAGTATGAGATAAGCTGGAAAGTTAAACAAATTTTAAATAGTCTCAAATAAATGCCACAATCAATTCCACGTATCATACACACGACTCTGGTTTCACAACAACAACTGAACAACAAGAATAAGGTGAACTGTTTGAGCAATCTCTCTGTAAGTATATCTTATAAACGGCTTTCAAACAAAGTTACGATTAATACTAAAAACTATTTTGTTTTTGTTTTTTACTCATATGAAAATTTTAAATTGTTTATATTTGTTTTCAGTGACAATTCATTTCTTGGCATTGCAATATAATTTCTAAAAACCTTTTGCTTTAAGAATGAAATTTTCATTTCATGATGTTGATCACCCTTCAAAAAATTAACAGTTTGAACAATATTTAGGAATTCGGTTTAGCCTCAGGTGCGTGTAGGGTGTAAGACAGACCAGAAAGCATATCCTAAGTTACTCAGCATTTGTCGCCTTCTTACATGATAGAAAATTGATTCTTATTTCATTAAGATACGTATTTGTTTGAGAAAATGTTAGCCATCTGATATCGATAAGACCGATTAATTTCTGAACGCTTTTCACACTTATAGCTTTTCTTCAGTTGTTGAGAGAACACTAGTCCGGTTTTATAAATGCAGATAATTCGTCGTAATTTTCGTGACATTTGATAATATTGTTGCATGCATGAGTGTCCGATATCATAAACCCATCCAGTAAAGTGGTCTACCTAACCGTAGACAAAAACCACTACCACTTATTATACAGCGGTCCACTGAATACAGTAAAAACTCTTTCCCTATAATTTAAACCTTTTATGTTTGTTTTTAATAGTGACACTTCCACTTTTTTGTATTGCAATATAATTTCTACAAATATTTTGCTTCAAGAATGAAATTTTCATTCCATAATGTTGGTCACCCTTTAACAGTTCGATATTTCGAAATTCAGTTTATTTCAGGTGCGCGTATGGTGTAGGAAAGCGCAGAAAGAAAAACAGAACAAGTGATTTTGAGCAAAAATGCAGATGGTGACAGTGGAAGCGGATTATGCGTCACCAAATCTGATTTCAATACACGATGTTCGGAGTCAAAATAATTATAGAATGTCAGTGTGGTTTTGGCTGTTTACTGTGATTTATTATTCTCAATTGATTTACTTCTATCACTTGTGGCGATGTAGTCTTCCTGTATGAAGATGTTACACTGATATTAATTATTTTACTATTCACATATTTACTATTTTATCTCTATATATTTTAGCGTATTTTATCTATATACATTGTAGCGATTGTATTTTCATATTGTCAGCGCTTTAGAATATTTATAGTGTTAAGCGCTATATAAATATTACATATTATTATTTATTATTATTATATTAGAGTAGAATACAGTAGACTTACAATAGCTGACATTTTATTGCTGCACATACAGTAAGTGAACTGACAAACATTCATTTGCATGGCTTTCTGGACCTCAGGTGCTGAATTCTGGCTGGCTGAACAGAAGAGTTGCATCGACGTCAATGAACAGAGAAAGCAGCCGTAGCCATGCAGTGTTTACTGTTACACTGGAATCAAAGGTACTCCTGAACAGTACTATGTTGTAAGATTCAGAAAATAAGCCCTTGACTTATCTTAATTTGTTTAAAAGATATTTTCTTGGGCTTATTTTTGGTGGAGGTAAGAGCAGGTGGAGCTATTTTAGAGGCAATTTTTTGTCTTGAGAATGGTTACAAGTATGAATACTTAAATAGGATGGTGTGTGACTACAGCAAAGGATGATGGGAAAAAGGAGGAGAGACGCAAAGTGAAACATGTCAGTTCACTGAGCTTTTGAAGCCAAGATAAAGGTCATAGAACAGCACAAAGTACTTTCATGGAGACCTAGAGTATTTGGAAGACTTAGTGCTATTTGACAAATAGTACGAACACACCAACCTTCTGGCAGACTCTATAGGAGTTAAGGATAAAAGCTTTCTCTTGGGATTGCGAGAGGGTGCCTATTTTCTGAGGTGCTTTTGCATCTGTTAAATGTTAATCATAGTTGTGAAAGTCTTGTTTCTTTACACAGGAAAAGAAGGGCACCATGTCAAACATTAAAGTGTCCAAACTACATCTTGTCGATCTGGCAGGCTCTGAGAGACAGAAGGACACTCATGCCGAGGGGCTGAGGCTGAAGGTACAGACAGTTGAATGTAAACATATAAACATTTACTTTAATTGTTTCACGTGTTGTAGAATTATAATAACCGCCTGGGGCACGTATTTAATTTTGGGATCTGGAGGTGGCGGGGGCGGGCCAGGGCACTTATTAGAATCATTACATATGGTAGGGCAGATATACAGTATAAACATGTCCTGTGATTGGCCAAGTTTAAGCAGCATTTTTATTGAATGCAAGATGTTATATGTAGCAACACAGTAGAAGCAACAATTATTTTATAAAAAACAATTCAGTCAAAGCAGTGCTGTGGCAAGCACAATACAACTTTACAAGAAAAAGGGAAATTGTTCTAGTAGCTTGTGCTAGCATCAAGTGTGAATCGAGATGATGTAAGAGCAAGGGCATTAGCACAAGCCATTAGATCATTTAGATGCCATCTGACCGTGAACTTCTTCAGGAACAAGTCCATGAACATTTTCCTTAGTTTGAAAAAATCTTCTAAAGGATTATTGCAACAATGATTTAAGCAAGAATTATAATTTTCTGGCCATGCAATCCTGACTCCTGAGAAAGTACAACTCAGTACCTCAGTTACCGGACCGTACCTGACAATATTATTCCAATTATACTGAGATGATTTACAAAAGTCATTCTATTCAAGAAATTGACTTGTAGTTCTAACGACACTAATAGTTTATTTTAATATCTCTTTCCATTACTCCAGGAGGCAAGCAGTATTAATCGCTCACTGTCAGCCCTCGGAAATGTGATCATGGCCTTAGTGGACATAACTCACGGCAAACAGAGACACGTTCATTACAGAGACTCCAAGCTGACCTTCTTACTGAGAGACTCCCTGGGAGGCAATGCTAGAACTTACATTATAGCAAATGTTCATCCCTCAGCAAAATGCTTTGGAGAAACACTTTTAACTTTGAATTTTGCCCGAAGAGCAAAGATGATCAAGAATAAGCCTTTTGTCAATGAAGATGCAACTGGGAGCATAACAGCTCTGCAGGCAGAGATAAGAAGGTTACGGGAAGAATTGGCGACAGCGAGAGGTGAGTAGTTTTGTGTGTTGATCCTGACTGACAAGTGAATCCGTTTTATTTAGTTATGAGTGGAGAGTTGAAAATTCCCACCAAGCCCTACTTTTGAACTAGTTGAGAAAAACTCTTAACGTGACCATTCAATATTATTTTACATCTTTCAAGATTAGAGAATAGAATTGTTTTGCATTACTCATCTCTTGCAACTGAAGAGTTGAAAGTTTCCACCAAGCCTAACTTTTGAACCTGAGTTTCAGTTTGCTGCTTTCTTACTAATTTCTTACAATAATATGAAGGGTTGAAATTCCAACCAGACCTAACTTTTTTACTATGCGAGGACATCCATAACTATATCTCATGAAGAGTGGAAGTCTTCAATCGAAGAGTTGAACATTTCGATGAAGCCCAATTTTTGAACCAGTTTAGTTACAATGTAACAGAAACAGTGAACTCCTAGTTAACATTAATATTCGTCTTACATTGTACCTCTCGCGAAGAGTACTGTTCTCTATTCCAGACACATGAATAGCTGAATATTATTTTTACTATTTATATAGATAATTGTTGAAGTTAAAGTTTTACATCGTTTGACATTTGTGCACATGACTTTTTTTCAGCCGGAATTAAGAAGCAAATCACGAAGAATGGTAAGCACAGACAAACTTTCGTTGTATTGTTAATAACATTAACGAGATTCTTAGGTACTATAACTAAATAATTAATCATTCTTGAAAATTGGTTGATGCATGCTTCTCTGAACATATCTGACGTTCTTTCTGCTTTTGGTCTTTGGCTAAGATCTTTGTGATTTTTGTTTATTTATTTTGTCTGCCTTTTTCAGTGGATTTGTGATTTGGCTTGAGGTTTAGTCTTGTGTACAGTTGCAATGTACATGTATCTTCTTTTGGCCAAATGTTGAAAACCCTTGAAAAATATTTGAATTTGATCAATAAATTCAAAGCGTTGAAGGTCCTTAGCCATTGACACACCCGTGATAATGATTATATATGATAAATTATATATCCTAATAAAGTACTCTCAAAGATAGTACACCTTCCTGTGTTTGTTTAAGTATTCCATGTTTATCTCCCGTTTGAGTTAGTGGGTTCGAAGGCGCAAGTTTCTTAGGGGATCTGGGGGCATGCCTCTCAGAAAAAGTTTGAGATTTAATTTTCTGAGATGCCATCCTGATTGCACCATCGATCAGTCACTTACATACTGAAAGAAACGGTTACTATGGCTGGCTGAGTACTGAGTGGTAGGATTGAAAACCGAATTATTTCAAGATCTGTTTGAATTGAGTTCAATTAAAATCGCCCCCTCTTCTGAATAACACATTTGCTGCTCCTTTTGTGTCGCAGATTCAACTGAACCTGACAATGACAGCAGTTCTGGCAGAACTTGTACCTGTGGGGCAGCTGATGCCAATAACAACAACAATTCTGCCCTGGAGTTCGACAATCGGTACAAGGAGTGGAAAGAGATGATGGTGGCTTCGACTGCTGCTAGGGATCAGACTGAACAGGAGAAGCAGGTGGGATGATCATGAGTTGATCAGTATCAAACTTCTCCTTACAACATCCGAGACATATTAATCAGCGTGGTTATGAGAAATGAACAACTGATCACCCATAGTTGTTTTATTTACACAGAATCGACTAGTGTAAAATCGACACAGAATCGATTATTAATCGACTAGTGCTAAGTTCTTATTATGCCACAAAGAAAAACTCTTCCAAAATGCGTGAAGATGTGGTAAGAAATACGACAAAGAACTCTAGTTGATTTTCACTCCATATAATTCGAGTGGTGTGTTTTAAAAAATATGTAGCAGTTGAGCAAAAGATCCTCCTCATAGGAACTGGGACCGTGTGCTTTGGAGGCTAGCTTACAATTTCGGTTCACACTTTTTATTTCAGTTCCCACCTTTTAACGTTCGTGCTTGCTTCAGACCAAGCTCATGAATTCATTTATCTTTCAGGCACTTGTGGAAAAAGTGCAGAAACTAGAAGAACTTTGTAGTAAGAAGGAAAAATTTCTACAGGTGAGTAGAAGTAAATGCATTAATTACAGATTACGATGTAGTGTGAAATATGTTGTTGCTATTTTGAGTATGCTGTTGCTGCATATATGCAAATTGAGAATAACTAAATTATAGAGTTTGCAATGTTAACTTTACTTTGTTTTCTTCGCTGTAGTCAACCAAAATGATCCTGAAGTTTAGAGAAAACCACATTACCAAACTCGAACGACTGCGGCAGAAAGACCGAGCCAACCAGGGTATAGAGGATGATGATAGGGACAGAGAAATTGTAAGTACTTAACTGATTTTCAAGTGCAATGTCATAAAATATATTGATAATTTAATCAGATCTGATGGGTTCGTACTAAGCCTGGAAAAAGTGTTGAACTTCAAATACCCGTTTTACCTACCTGGAAAAGTCTGGAAAATAAAGTTAAGGTCTGGAAAAAAAAGTCTGGATTTTCTGTGTTTAATCCGTATCTTCCGGTCTTTGTCTTTCAATGCGCAATTTGACGTTGCCAGCAGTTCTTCAAGTCTGCAAAAATGTCAGAAATGGTTTGGAAAAAGTCTGGAATTTTGTGTACAAAAATCTGTATGAACCCTGATGAGAAAATGTAAGTTCAGGAGCCGAATGCAAGCTGTGAAGTCTAGAGTGAAGCAAGTCAGTGTTCAGCTCAACCGGCCAGTTTTAAGGGGCAAGAAGCAGGCCCATAGTAAGACCAACATTGGAGGGGGTCGCTTATTGGGGAAGGGGGGGCAAACAGAGTGGACGAAGACCAGAAACCTATTAGAGGGGTCTTTGGACATCATAAATACTCGAGTCTGAACAAAATATTCGGAGGGTGGTTGCCCGACCCCTCCCCTGATGTGGGCGTTAGACGCCATTGGGCAGAGCAGCAGGGTTGTATGCTGTTAGGATCACCAAGTCCCAAGTGAAGTAGTAAAATTTCCTTGTCTTCAATATGTCGGCCTAGTGCTTGAATTAAATGGTCGTCGATCACGAATATCGACTATTTTCTTGTGAAAGTTGAGCTCTGTTTGTCCGAGGCAAAACTAACAGGCAATCCAAACAAATTATTGACATCTCCAAGTGTACCACAAAATAACAAAGCATAAAATACTTGGGCCCTTCTATTCTTCAACTTCCTCAGGTCGTGTATATCAATAATACTCGTTATTTTTCAGGATCTTCTGAAGGAGGACATCCGGATGTTGAAGGAGAACCTTGAGCATCATCCAGATGTCACCAGGTTTGCAATGGAAAATCTCGAGCTTCGAGGTACGTCGAATGTTAAATTGCGTGTGTTATTCACCTTCGTTGGAAATCTGATGTGTGGCTTTCTGATTCGTGAAACACGTGAAAGGAAAGCAAGTTATGCATCACTTCTGCACATATTATTTTTTCTCGGCCCATCAATAATAAGAACAAAGTAAAGTTATGTGTGGGCCTGTCCTGTTAACCTGGCCCCGGTTGTTCACAGAGTGGATAGCGCTATGTAGGGGATAAATCCTTATCCAGTGGATAGAATAAGCTGAATAGTTAACACGTATCCACTGGATAGCGCTATCCACTCGTTGATCAACCGTGCCAGTTATATAAGGCCAGTAATTCTATCAATTGGCGTTAGACAGTGAACAGTATCAGGTAAGATTTATACTTTCGTGTTTAATCTTTTAAAATTGTTTAAATCTCCTCATTTAGCGGAGGTCAAACGATTAAAGATGGCTGATCTGGAAGGCAGTGATTTAACCCAAGACCTTGCCAAGAGTCATCGCTACACACTCCAGCTTGAGAGAAAGCTAAGAGAACTTCTCCAGTCACCTCAAGGAAGTGGTGAGTTTTGTATTTTTGTGATCAGGAAGACATTTTACTTTGTAGTTAATGGCTTGATACCTCAACTGACACAATCTGCGACATGTGTTTTGATATAGTCCCTAACTCCCTTCATCATTTTTCAACTGTTCGTGATCCACGTTTTTCACTAGACACAGCTGTCAGCACATGGTACTACACCCAACCTACTTTCATTCTAGGGAGCCTAGTGACAATGTCAATACATGATAGCGTGAGACAAAACAGACAGTTGCAGTGCATTTCTTTGTAGGTTTTCCCTTTTAGTTTTGATATATTCAAGAACAGATGTTTTCAGAATCAAATATTGAGTTTTAGATCCAGATAAGGTAGAGATTGGCATCCCCCCCAATCCCTTAAAACCGTACATTCTCCCTTAAACGCGTGCATTGTCTCTTAAACTCGTACATCGCTGTTTTGTAGGCGAGGAGACAAAAGTCGCATGATGTAAGGCAGTCTGTGATTTAGTGTTAAACATTAGTAGTATGTTCAAGTGGGATTTTTGCTAATTCTAATGGATTATGTTTTCTTCTTCAAAAGAACTTGAAAAGAGCTTGTCAAGTTCCATGCTGAGTCTTGAAGCTCCAAATGCAGAGCTGGAGAAATACCGCTTCGAACAGGGACAGATGCAGGCCTCGCTGGAATCAGTAAGGACTACCTCGGTGTTTCACTCTATTAGAGTGGAATCACAGTAATTAAACAGGATAGTTTTAAAGTAGAACATGTGATGTCTTACCACTTTGATCAAGGACAGATGCAAGCCTCGTTGGAGTCGGTATAAGGACTGTCTCAGTCATAAAATTATTAGTTTCACTACATTAAAGTAAAATCACAGTCAGGTCATTTGCCGGATAGTTTTAAAGTAGAACATGTCTTACATATATAATTATGCTTCAGCTTGTAATAATACAACAGTGCGATTGGACGGTTTAGGGATCTGGTCTGGCTTCTCAATGACACATCCAGAATTATGCATGTCTTGGTTGGGGAATGGCTTATTATTGGAGGGCATTTTCGTCTTGAAAATGGTTGTACTGTATATATTACTGATATAAATATATACCAGTAGGGATTTTTTTTGGGGGGGGGGAGTATTTTCGAAATTTTACGTTACCCTAATACATATATTATCATAATTACTTCTACTTGTTAATAAACTGAACGGTAATAATATGTTTATTTAGTACCATTTTTTACATTTTTTAAGAAGAAATATTATAAGAAATAAGAGTGGTTTAAATAATTGTCCTCCTTTAGACACGAGAAGAACTTCAACAGACCCGTGAGAACGTGCAACAGTTGAAGGAACAGTTGGTTGGTCAGGAGGAAAGCTCCAGGAAGAAGCTGATTGAAGCGGAAGCAAACTTCTCGGCAGCCAAGAAAGCAGATGAAGAACTTGAGGTAAAAAGCTTGAATAAAGATGTTAGCACCACAATCAGATTGCAGGGCCTTAGGTAAAAGTTGAAAATAGGAGATCCACCAATAACGGGTTACTGTGTTAGACTCAACATGTTGTTCACGTCTAGCCTTTAACATAAAAGAGAAAGAGGTCTAGTCTATTTACTTTACGGGCAGTGATCTGTTATTCACTCCTGGTTGAAAAATAAGCATAGATCAGCGAATACTAGCTCAAATCAAGTTTTGTTTGAACCGAAAACTAGTCATGGAATTTCATTCCTAAGTTTCAGCCGGTGGGAACCCTGGACTAAATCTTGTTCGATGGATCTTGATTAATTAAAGCCTTAGATATATAGAAGTGATCAGCTGAAGGTAGAGAAACTCGAAATGGTGCATGTTACTTAATCAGTGAGCCGGCAATGACACTCTAAATGTCCAAATATGGTCTGCCCCATGAGACTCCTTTCCTGTTTAAAAAAAATGTGTTTCATGTACTGCAGATAAATATTCCTAATTTCCCTTGATCCCCAGGGAGCATTGGAGGCACTGCAGCTCAAGACAGCAGTCGAGAGGACAACACTGAACGACATTCACATGCAGACAGTAAAGGTCCGTACAGCATCCTGCTGTGTTCGTATGAAGCACTAAATAATCAATGCACGAGCTTGTCTGATTTTAGAAATGAATCATGAACCGAAGTACATATATTGAACCAAAAGAGCTTATTTCAATAAAGTGCAGGCCATTTTTATATTTGTGTGTCAAGAAACAGAGATTTATTTTAGAACTTCTCACATTAACCATTATTGAGGTAAGAGCTTGTTTTGTTGAGGTATTCCGCAGGGCGATGTATCAAGAGTGGATAAATACCCCTAATTGGATGGTTCGATGTATGTTCTCTTTTCTTGGTTTTTTGGACAAAAACCTGTTTGGGTATGTTCTGAAAGTTGGCTTTTTCCACAAAATTTGCAACCAAAAAATCGAACTGTCGGTATTAATAGGCGAGCACAATGATTTGAAGTATCAGTCTAATGATTTCTTGCTCATGCATGTACATAAAAGTTGCCCGGCTTTTTAACAGTTACAATTTGTCCTTTAATAATCAAAGTTGTTGGCTTTCTTGACCGACATTAAAGAACAGAGATTGAACCAAAAATAGTTTGTACTTATCCGCTCCTGGATGTATACATTATTAGGTAGGATATTCTGCTGTGCATCATGGGTAGTTCCAGGCTCCACTGGGGGCACGTTGGCATTACAGTGGAGTTCCCGCCCGTTGATCCGACTACTAAAGGGCTATAAAAATCTGTCCGTATTAACGGGGTGGTCGTATTAACCGGGTTTCAGATAAGAAAATGATTGTTTTTCTTGAATCATCAATATCTGGTCCAGGATTCGTTTCGATATCATTTATTTTGCTAGTCAAATCAGTTGAGGTATGTAAATGTTGTATAAACACGTCTGAGTGAACCACAGACGCGCAAAAAATTTCATCTGATACGTAGCAGCCATCTTCTTAATAGTTGGAAAATATAGGGCCAAAAATAAAGTGGCGGTAATAACGAGGTAGTTGTAAGACGGAATTCCACTGTACTTGAGCAAAATTACAGTTTCAAATAACCGTCCACAACGTCCGTTTTCCCCTTGGGCAGACTGAGTTCACCCATGAGACACTGTGAACCTCAATCAGGTCGACAGGGTTCGTGCCACTCCTTGAACGCCTTCAATACTCCTGGAATTTAATTCTAGTTTTCAAGGGCGCTTGAAAATCCTTGAAATTGACAATTTTTGCTAAACCTCCTGAATACTCTTTGAATATTTCTGCCAAGGCAAATTTATATAAACTTTGTCTAGGTGTAAATTAAACTATGAAGATTATAAACTTGATGATATTCCATTTTCGGTTCTCTTTGACTACTCGTTATGTATCTGTATTTGTTGAAGTACTCATGGAGGGGGGTTTCTTGAAGTTATAACTGCACAGTTTGTTAATGGTTTATTAACCATGTCAAAGCATTGCATGAACCGTACTAAGCTTGCAAAAAATACTCCTTGAAAAAACTTATTTGGGTCCTTGAATACTCCTTAAATACTCCTGGAATTTCACATTTTGAAGTCCTCACTAACCCTGGGTCGACTTCTTTAAGGTTTATTCATCTATTTATTTATCTTTTTACCAGACACTGACGTCCCCAAGAAAGGTGTACACACCTAACAAATTAACCACAAGGAGTGCGTCAAGTACCCCCAGCCGAGGCAATACCCAAGGCATATTACGCCGGGCCCACCGTATTAACAAACTTGGCACCCCTGTGACGCCCCTTATCGGTGATGAGAAGCCTCCCAATGGACTCTTCAGGAGGGACAGCTTTAATGACAGTGGCAGCGATAGTGAGTTTGATGAACCGTTCTTCAGTTTTGATGCAGAAGAGTACGATGCCGAGGAACAGTATGCAGATGCATTGAGGGATGAGTTGAAAAAGCTGCAGGTTGGTAAAGTTTTGAAATTAGCCTCAGCAGGCTTATATTTGTGTGTAATGGCAATGCGTTTATATCACGCACTTTCCATATGAATATGTTCGAATGCGCATTACGATTCTAGGATCATTCAGGGATCGAACTGAAAGCATTGGATCTCAGAGGATGGCATATAATTATTCTTCAAGGTTTTTTTTCTTGGGCTTATTTTTCTGGCGGAGGGGTGTTATTGGAGGAAATAATGCGTCATGAAAGGGTAAGGTGTATATTTGGATGGGGTTTTGTGTCTGGAATGTTCAGGGTACATCTAAAAAATGTGTGCGGAAAGTTGTCAACTGAGGATTAATAAACGCATATTGGGTCGGCTTAATACTGCGAGTTCTTGCACCAGAGAGTG